>JALLBB010000515.1:0-14605 GCA_036939735.1 Discostella stelligera
TCTCAACATGGGCTACTACACCATCAGACTGGATCCAACAGCATCCTGGATTTATTACATGATTTAATCCATTAATTGTTAGCATCGGGCAATTTTTTGATGAGCTATTGCCGGTTGACAGACGCATTCTATTATTTGCCTCAACCTGCCAGAAAATGAATGTTCGTGCACTTAAACCAGTATGACTCGGCGCGTAATTGTCTAATAAGCACCAAACAAACTTCATTAGAAAGATTATTTAATCCTCCATCAATTCCACCCATTGTTTATGATTATTGGACAAGAAGAACATGATATATTGGCATTTCATGACACTACTCCTATTGCCATCACTTCTATGTACTGCGCACACACAACAACCAGACAACACACATCCAAAACTCGATGTTGGTGCACTCAAACATCCATATCTCAGCGAATAAATGTCATATGAGAACGATCTAACAGGATTTGGAAAGCTAAGAAGAAGACATACAATTCATTACCTGGAATTATGGCAATCAGAGCATTATCAGAGGAGATATCGGAGGTTGATGCCTATGTCATACCAATGTCATACCTGGGTGTAGGAAAGGGTTAAACTCAGATCATAAGATTGCAGTCTGTCCATCATCATGAACAGAACATCGAGACAACAACAACAACAACAAGACGACGACGCCATCGCCGCAACTGCAGCAGCCGACTCCAACCCTATTTCTCACTTCGCAGTGTACTACTTGATACAAACAACCAACCTCGACTGAACATAATCTCGGCGCTGACATAAAAATCAACTCTGATATCGCTAGTCTTTTTCCAATCGGTAAATTCATCATTCAATATGCCGCCACGAAAAGTAAAGAAAGTGATGACGTTGCCGATCAATGTGATCTTTGGGCATTTACAGGTAAAATAAATCCTGTCATACTTGTGATCTGTTGCTTTTCTAGAACTCATTCATCGATGATATTACGTTATCTCATCATTTCCCCTCTCGCCCTTGCTCGTCCCCAATCGGAATACTGAACATGTTACCATTCAATAACAGAAAAAGACAAGAGTAAAAATTTGGTTGTACGACGATACGCGCATGGCCATTGAGGGTCAAATTGTTGGATTTGACGAATACATGAACTTTGTTTTAGATGGCGCCACTGAGGTGGATACGAAAACCGGGAAAAAGACGGATGTTGGACGAATTTTACTGAAGGGGGATTCCATCACGTTGATGCAATCGGCGTAACTGATCAAGAAGTTGTTAGTGACTCAGACGGTTGGGGTGCACGTTGGTGACTCTTCAATATTGAGATAATTGTGAAACTGTTTCAAGAAATTCACAAAATTATTTAGCAGATTTCATCATGTTAATGTAATGAGTGTTTGTATTCAATTTTCAATCCGTCATTTGGCGATCCCTCTTTTTTCTGATATAATGAAATCATTCGAAAACGTCGTAGGTGTGTTATAACAATGGGTTCCAACCTGTCGGTGTCTGTTGGAGGGGAAGGTAAACATTTGGAAGGCATGAACAGATGGCGGTTAGAACATGAAGTCTGCATTGTCAAAGTCCTACCTCAATAACTCACATGAATCGAATCCTCTTCCTCAGGATAATCATCGAAATTCTTAAGATCTTCCGTGTCTCTCAAGTCAGGTTTAAATGGAACCACCAGTTCACGTGCAAGTAACGAGTGCCAGTCGAATCCGGAGAACCACTTTTGCTTCATTACGGAACTTGCCCCTCCTTGCGTTCTACCCAGGCGTTTAGATTGGCAAATCTTGAGAAGCTTTTTGATCAGTTCGCCTACTCCTCGGCTGAATTGAGATGGGATGTGAACATCTCCAGACAAAATTTTCTCATACACCTCCATTGGATTTTCAGCGTAAAACGGTGGTGTTCCAGCAGTCATCTCATAAATCAAAACACCGAGTCCCCAGTAATCAACGGCCCAATCATGTCCCTCATTCAAAATGACTTCAGGTGCAAGGTAATCAGGGGTGCCGCATAGTGTCCATGTCTTGCCTTTCCCCAACTTCTTAGCAAGCCCAAAGTCGACAATCTTGAGGTAGCCCTGTGCATCCAACACAAGATTCTCTGGCTTGAGGTCTCTATACGCAATCTGCTTCGAGTGTATTTGACAAAACGCGAGGATGACGGATGCAGCATAGAAACGGCTCCAGCTCTCTGGAAATTGCCCTTCACAACGAAGAGTTCTGAACAGCTCTCCACCCAGCAGAACTTCCATGAGAAAATAGACGGTATGTTCGTCCTGCATGGCACCGTGAAATGTGAGGATGAATGGATGATTCAGTTCGCTCATGATTTTTCTTTCATTGACGACGTGATCTTGAAGACCGTTATCCACAATGACTCTTTTCGAAAGACACTTGAGCGCATACGTTTGATTCGGATTGCCATCCTTGGGCATCTTTCCCGATTTCACCTTGACAAGTTTAACTCGTCCAAAGGCACCAACTCCCAGGGTACTCCGGATCTCGAAGTCATCCAAATCAAACTTGACGGCAACGGTCTCTTGAGATATGTTAGGAACTTTGTCCTCGGTGTCAGGGGCAATAGTAAGACGTTTATCGCTGGCTTTGAGTAAATCTTGTAGGTTTCCAAGCATCTGAACAAAGTCTTCACGCGTCAAAGTTAGGCATTTTGCATCTGTCGAGGCAACGCATGTAGCCTGTCGAACATCTTCCGAGAGGAGGGCCTTTTCGCCAAAGAACTGCCCGCCAGTCAACCGAGCAACCGGCTCGTTGCCTCTTTCAGATATAAATACATCGATGGTGCCACTCTCAATGATATAGAACGCATCACCTTTCTCTCCTTGCCTGATGATAACATCACCTTTGCGAAATTCGTCAGATTGTGTAGCGAGTGCCATGGCATCTACTGCCGATGAGTCTAAGACCTCTCCAAGAACCTGGTCACCAATCTTGACTTTGCGTATGGTTTCAACAATGATTTCCTCCCTCTTTTTCTTGTGAGATGCAGTAATGAACTTGAATGCATTGCGATCTAATGACCATAGTGCACAATCAGTCTTTGCGCGAATCGTTGCTGCCCGTGGAGAGCCATACATCAATGCCAACTCCCCAAACGAGGAACCTGGAAGATAAGGGGCGCCTACTTGACATTCTCGACTAGAAGATGCTCCCGTGTCCTTGTTCACATCTGCGATTGAAACCATTATATCGAGCTGTCCTTCCTCGACGACATAGAACGTATCACCTGCATCGCCTTGCTGAATCACCACGCTTTCGGCCTTGAAATGTGCATTATCGAATGCATCGATTATATCCTGCAACTCCTCTTCGGAACACGCCCGAAACAGCATGTTTCTTTTTATGGCGTGGTAAATCAAATTCCTCACCTGATCTGATTTCGGGATGATCTTTTTGACGTAGGTCAAGTCGCTTCCGCGAGCCATGACTGCAGCTCGAGCTTCTTTTTTACGTTGGGAAGTAGTTGACGTGACTCCACTTGTCAGCCCCGAAATGTTACTAAACCGAGTAGTTGTCACTCCTGACACGGTGCTGAGTCGACGCTCGAGGTAAGCATTTTTGGTCTTAGTCTCTTGCGCAAGCAGTCGAAGTCTTCGTATTTCTTCCTTAGCCTCCTCCAAAGTCCTAATGTCCGAAGCATCAAGCGCACCAATACCATCCGTGTTCTCGTTCGGAAGCTTTAGCTTAGGACCCTTCGCAGGGACTTTTGCGCCCTTTACGATGCGTACTTTACCGTCTGCATGAGTGGATGCTCCTGCCCCCATTTTATTACTCCGCGGCGTTTCAGGCTTGCCTTTTTTGGTTGAATGATGAAGGACCATCCTGAATTTTGATTGTTTTTCTTCAAGCTTCCTGTTTTTTAATTTTACGGTTCACCTTTCAGCTTGACCCGCAGCCGCAGAGAGCAAGACTTTCTGTTTGCGAAGCTGCAGTATGATTATGATGTCGTTACCATATTGCGAATTAAACAGCGAGGTGGACATTAGTTTATTATGCTTGACTTACTCTAAAAGATAGGTTTTTGTTCTCGACAGGACGCCGATCAACTCTCAATGAAGTCGGGTGATAAAGATCGAGAGAGGGAAATATGAGACTCGGCCATCAAAACCAAGAAGCTTTCCATATCAGCACGATTATATGCTTCGTGCAGGCTGTTGCTGTCATTCGCAACAAGGCTTGCAAGCGAAAAAGCCTTCTTGTGCCAGTATCCTGGCGCGGCTTTCGAATTCGATAGTAAAACAATTGAAGAATCATCATCTGCTCGATGGGACTCATGAAACCTTCCAAACAACGTAAGAATTATATCCGTACCGGCATCTCCAAATTGAGCCAGAGTGTCATGAATAACCTGTTCCAACCACAAGGCCGTTTTATTTAACACTTCGTGAAGCATACATACAACCTTGGGCACTAGCAATGAGCGAATTTTCTTCAGTTCATCAGATCTCGTCGTAGCCTCTTCCACATCAAAGACGTCGTTCCCCGACATATCTTCGGCATCAATGAGCCAGCCTCCTGTGGTGGTAAGTACCTCCATCAACATATCTGACGCTCTGCTTGCAGCATCGATAATCATTTTACAGAGACCGACTTTCTTTTGACGGAAAGCGTTCCGTTCCATCTTGTCGGCGATTTCAGTTTCATGCCTGGATTGTGCTCCGTCGAAGAGCTTTTTCGATTTGTGGCATGGAGATGTCGTTTCTATCGCACCAAGGAATTGCATGTACTTTGAGTGAGCCTTGAGATACGTTTCAAAGGAGAAATACTCAGAAAATTGATTCTGTATTGCCGACAACGACATGCATCTAATATCACGTATGCTATCTCTCGCCGTATCAATAATATCACTTGGAAAAATCTGTTCAATGAATACCTTTGAGCAATGAATCATATCGCGCTCGAGATCGTCGCTACCATTTGCGTTTGCAGCCATGAGGATAAATTTGCGTAGCAGCATGTTAGCTGCAACAACTGCATCTGGGCTGTGCTCGGGATAGAAACAAAGCCATCGCACAGACCTCATCATCCGGGCATAAGCTGGATCAACACCAGTTGGGGCTTTCACTTCTCCAGGCTCACGCGACCAATCATTTTCGTCGCCATGAATAATGGCTCGTACGACATTGCGAAGGATCAAGCAGTCAAACCCCGGCGGGAAAAGTTCACGAGCTTGTATCAGCGTCATCTCTCGCTCTCGCTCAGAGTGCACATGAATGAGGAAGCTCGAAAATGTGGCAACGATGTTGTCCTCCGAGAGGAAAGAGGAATACAAAGCGACGTGCGGCCACAGATCCCTCCTCGACGATAGGTGTGCGACATAACTGAGGACCACCTGTTCACGTAATGGAACCATATCTCCTTCGATAGAAAGGGACAGCTGGGAGCAGAAATCTGGTAGGACTATACTAACATAGAGAACCAGATGTGTAACGAAGCGCAACAAGCTTGCCACCTCATCATCATTCGTTGCAAGACAAATCACGGCGCACTTCTCAATGTAATCTTTCACTGCGTTTTGACCAACTAAGAAAGATGCCATGCCATTGCGATATGCATCACCACACTCTTCACGCATGCGTTCTACGGGAGAGACTTCCAATAGTTCCAAGGCTGCTCCGAGATTACCACCATTGCCTTGAAATCCACCATGCATATCTAGCATAAGGAATTCAGTTCCTGGATATGGGAAATGACCTCCACCATTCTCGACAACTTTAACTCGAGCATCATTATGTGTGTTCAACACTTCATCTTCAATGATGCCAACCTCCGACCGAAGAATAGCATGGAGTCCATCTTCCCATGTTTGAAAAACAGGATTACTGAATGCAGTGTCAATATTGTCTGATAATAATGACATGATCGCGGCCTCATATGCAATCGGAGGGTGAAGACCATTGGTCCAGTTACTATCCGCAATTGACGTCTCTTGAGTATTATTCACCAAATTGGCCATTGCTTTGGCTATTTTGCGACATTGACTCTTCCATAGTGCTCTGGTGGGATTACCAATCCCACTCGATGACAACGGTTCACATCCGGTCCAGGAAACAGCTCTCCATGGCTGGCCACAATCATGCACCAATTTCATAGCCTCCTCGGCCCGACCGGCTTGGAAGAGCATGAAGCAAGCACGGAGTAAACGCGCATCGTCTACTCTATCTTGCGGCTCGAGAGAAAAGGGCACAACTCCAACAGGAGAGGTGGAACGATGGTTTGCCATCGCCGTCTGGAGAGGGGCGTCGGGGTGGAAAACACCTGCAGTTGATCGAGTCTTGACCCGTTGCTTCAATGCCGCCAGTGTACTGGGCCACATGGTACGACGCTTCGGTGGGGGCAATAGAGAATCCTCACTCCCTCGAAACTCTTGCTCCACTCCCTCATCGAATTTCCGTCCATGATATTCCTCAATCCATCTCAGCACTGCATTTAGTCGTCGAAGTGGGAGACACGCACCTTCTCCTCCTCCAAGACAGGCATCCAAAACGTCGGCCGGGGCATTTTCCAACATCGTTTTAGGATCCTTGGAAAGTGTCAATTCCGGAATATCTTCCCCATTGACACAGTAAAAGAGGGATGATAGGCCATGCGCGCGTAGGGCCACGAGAAGATTCCAAAAGTTTCCCTCATTCTTCTGCGAGGTGATCGATTCCCCCCTCACGGCAGATGTTCGAGATAGGCAAATGGAACCAAGCGAATTTAGGAATTTCATGTCAACATCTTCCAATGCTGCATCAGTAGCAGCATCCGCATAATTCTCATCCAGTAGATCATCATCATCATCATCACCCATGATGGCATCATCCTGTTCCTCCCCATTTTCCTTCAGTTGCAACATCATTCTTGAATTATCATTCTCCCCCAATTTACTACGACGAAGCGTAAGCATGATTCTTTCCCTATTTTGTAGATAGGATAACAATGCATCATGAAACAATCGGGTAGTTGAATCATTATCATCCCCTACATTGTCATTGTCATACATTGTTTCCGTGGTAGCACTGACAGATCCATCGTTGTAATCCTCATTTTCTTCAATACCCCGCCGCTGCTGACGGCGGCGTCGTGGATGTTTTTGCCGAGGGGTTGACGTCGGCGGCGGTTGCGGCGTCTGAACGCCCACTGGACCCCTGTTCGCATTCGTACTTCTCCCAAACTCTTCTTCTTCATCATCCATAATGATATCATCATCTCCTTCCTCGTTGTTTTCATTGCATCTATGGATATGTCGTCGTCGAGAGGATGCCGGCATCGCCGTGGGAGGGGTAGTGATCGGAGCATCATCATCATCATCGTAGTCATAGTAGCGCAAGCCA
The DNA here is from genome assembly GCA_036939735.1 of Discostella stelligera. Taxonomy (NCBI): domain Eukaryota; phylum Bacillariophyta; class Thalassiosirophyceae; order Thalassiosirales; family Thalassiosiraceae; genus Discostella; species Discostella stelligera. Next base: position 7,311 of record JALLBB010000515.1, read on the forward strand.
GGACTGGCATACGATAATCTTTTTGGGGAGGAACCAAGGGCATCGTCATTTCCCCATTGACTCAACTCTGCCTGAATTTCATTGTAGGCAATGAGACCGTCGTCGTAGTCGTCGTCGTAGTCGTTGGCGGACGACATCATGGTTGCAGCAGGTTTGTGTTCGCGCTGCGTGCGCAGCTGGCTGTGCCAGCGGTGAATTTTGTTGTCTGTCCGTCTTAGCCACAGCCACCGTACGTACCGCACGGTGTAAGGTATCGCACTGGCTGCACAGAGCTTTGCCGCCATCACTGATCACTGCCTCGCGCTGGTAGGTGTTCGAGTTAGATATCATTTATGTTGATCAATTTTACTATGCAATGTCGAAACAAAACCAAGGGAAGAAGCGCAACATCGCCTCCATGAAGAATGGAAGTGGTAGCGCTGTCGCCACTAGTACCACTGGCGACAACGAAGACGGTGTTGGTTTGGTACCACAGGAACAACAATTCAATCAACAACAACCCATCACAAGCGAGGGAACCATGCCACAAAAGAAATTTTACCGTTCCCGAGCACACTGCAATCCACTCTCTTTTAATGAGGCATTTGATTATCCGACGAGTCCGGAATTGATGGATTGGGCAGAGGATCATTATCCCGCGCATCCATTGTTGATGAAGAAACAGCGACGCAACAACGCGGCGGAAGAAGACGAAGACGACGACGAAGCAGCACGATCCTCCTCCTCCCCCTTCTCATCAACTGTGAATATCCAACCCAACGTACTCGATATTGGATGCGGCTTCGGCGGACTAACCCTAGCCCTTTCCAACGCTCTACCGAACCACACAATATTAGGTCTCGAAATACGCACCAAGGTGACCGAATACGTTCGATTGCGCATCCTCGCCCATCGAAAGGAGCATCCCAATCTGTATCAAAATTGTTCCGTTTTGAGAACCAACGCAATGAAATATCTGCCAAATTTTTTTGCCAAGGCATCCATCGAGAAGATATTCTTTTGCTTTCCCGATCCGCATTTCAAGCGCAAGAATCATCCACGACGGATCATTTCGGAACGATTATTATCGGAGTATACCTACTTGTTGAAACCGAATGTAGGAAGATTGTATTGCATTACGGATGTGAAGGATTTACATATGTGGCATGTCGAAAAGTGTGGAAATCATCCTTTATTAAAGAAATTGACGGAAGAGGAAATGGAGGAAGATGTGTGCGTGAAATTGATGAAGAGCGAGACGGAGGAGGGGAAGAAGGTGATACGGGAGGGAAAGTTTGGACATGAGATGTATTATCGGGTCTACAGACGCGTGGGTGCGGAGGACGAAGGAAATGGCGAGGAAGGGAAGAAGAGAGGGGAGGTGGAGGAAGCGGATACTACTGCACGGACAAAATCTGGAAAGGGTGGAGTTCAATTACAAACTGTTACTGCGGAAACATTTTTCGCCGAGGGTCAGTTCGGTGTTGAGGTGATTAATTCCAAGTAGTTTGGTGCCATGTTTTACCTGCTTTTTACTTCAGGGTCATTCCTTGCCACTGCTACGAGAAGCAAGCACCGCATGTACATTATTATTGCACACGCCATCGTCCAATATCATCGGCTGTAGGTACCGAGTATGATGTTTAGTGACATCCCCCATCCCAAAGCCATGCCAATTTTTCGAAAGGCAGGCTTCTTCGTCCCTGTGAGAGACGTCACATCATGGTTCTTCCTCTTTTTTGATCGAAGAAGCGATCGAGTCATTCTGTGCCTTTCTCTCTCACAGAAGATGTCTGGTACTCGTCTACATACGTTAGCTTTGTGACACCGTCACAGAAGGGTGGTGACACCGCACGCACCACCCCTTCAACTCTCACTTCAGAGAAAAAGACGTGGTCCCGACGGTTCGCGAGTTTCACCCGTCCGCGATGGACGACGATGATGACCATTTCACACAACAAAACACAACACAAAAACGATACACAACTCAAAACTGCGATACTCTCTCCCTCTCTCAACGCAAACACAAACAATCAATTGAAATGCTTTGCGTTGCGCTGGGAGGCGATTCTCATAACCGCATGTCTCTCGCTCCTAAAGACGAATCCAACCAATCGACGGCATCAGTGGCGGTAAAATCGTCGCTTGAGCGAGCCGACGACATGAATGATGTTGTGAACCCATCAGATTTTCATTCCGAGGCAGCAACGCTGGATGTGCATCGAAGGTTCTGGATCGATCATGTCCCGACATTCGAACCTCTTAAACTTTGTTTAGATGACAGCTCGACTGAGGATGACGAAGATATGTTTGACGACGATGCATTTACCTTCGGCGACGAGGACTTTCAAACCCTTATGTCACACGAGTCTATGAAGCGGATGTCGATCAGGTCTCAGATACCCTGCAGACATGAGCGATCAGTTTCCGCAATATCGGATGAAATCACCGATTCAGCTTCACATCAGCCATTACACGAAGAGAGAGAGAAGGGTGCCATCGATGCATGCAGCAACGCGAGCATGGATTCATTGTTGGGGGCCTCGTCGTCGGTGAGTTTCCACATCATCACAGTCACAACACAACCGACGAATCTCTTCGTCTGTGAAGTACCGTACGAGTGGGACAGTAGTTACTGATTCCGCTGTGTGCAGTATGGCGCGTCACGATTTTATTCTGCGCTGGTGATTGCGTTCCTCTCTCACCATGACAACTTGACACTACTACTTGACACCACTCTTTGCTCGTGTATGATGTTGTTGTTGGGCTCCCGTAGAATGGTGTCCTGTTTGGGGCTGATGATGATGTGTTGTCTGATTTTTACTGTTCTCACCGAATAGAGTTGACACCTAACAGCAAACAACCGCATTTCTCACGTGTGCTGATGTATTTTCCGTTCTTTCCAAGTGTAGACTTCACTCGGCACCTTGAGTTGGCCAACTCCTACGACGTCAAGAACAACAAGATCGAAGCGACGAGTATCTCTCCACCATGACGTTGCGGTAATACCCATACCAATGCGTAGCGAATATCCTAATAGCGAGAGATTGTGGTGTTCGGCAAGTGAGCTGTATCAGAATGCCGCTCGTAATACGATTGAATTTGCATCGGAAGGGTTCAACTGGAGGAATGCTGCCGCTGACGAGCAAATGGTAGTAATGCCATCTGGGGAACGTGTTCATCCGATTCATTTCATGAACATGGCTACTTTTTGTAAAACTTTGGATTGCAATAAGGGGACTCTCCACTAGCATAAGGTTTTACAAAGCCTCTGCTCATCTGCTACCCGAAGAAATCTGATAATAGGCTAGATTAAGTTATCTCCTTCCGTTACTGCTAGAAAAAGGATTTTCTACTGTTAACTACTTGTATGCGCTTTTCATTTTTTGTTCCTCTGGAGACCAATCTCAATTATTTGTTATTTGTCTCTATCGTTGCGTTGGTGGTTTAGCGACGTTAGCGAGTTTTCCTTAGAAGCTTCTCGATGATAGAAAAAGGTATCTAGGTATCGTATTCTATTCCCAGCTGACGCAACCAGAACCAACTCCTCTACTCAAACCATGGCCACAGGCGCCGGCACTGTCGACGACAAGTTAGAGAGCATCCTTTCGCTTGTGTTAGCATGTAGCCGTGGGGAAGTGGGTAACGATGCCGTTGAAAGCGCGCTATCCTCAATCGTTGCAAATCATGCGCCACCGTCAGACGCGGCGTTCACCGCTCCCTCTGCTTTGCGGCCAAAAATTGAGGAGAAAATCATCCCGGATGATGATAATTATGACGAAAACAGTGACGATGAGGGAAAAATAGATGTAGCCGATGATCCAAAGGAGTCATCCATGATAACCGTAGCACAGGCCGCTAAAGCCAAAGCAATGATAAAAGCCACCGAGAAGAAAATTGCAGCTGAACGCCGCGAGGCACTGGAACAAATCCCCCTTGGAAAGATGGGTGAAAGAATGCTCATCACTTTTGGAGATGGTCCATGCCCCAAACCAGAAGTAATTTCTGCTGCACTTTTGGGGACAAGGGCTAGTCTTCAGCGTGCCATTCTTGATGCAAGAGCTTTGCGTCGGTATGTATTACTACTCCTAGCTGATGTCGATATGTTGTGACGTTTGAGTTTTGTGCTTTCTAACTCATTATTGCTGTATCAACATTAAAGAAAATTGAAAGATGATTGGCATCAGGCTCGTGCGGTTGCAAAGATGCACAGAGGAAAGGCTGCGTCCAAAGAGGAAATCAAAAAAACGTCGTCGGGAACGCATAGCTCCGTTGTGAACAATGAACTATCTTTCCGTGCCATGGACGGCTGCGGAGACGAGTTGAGATTCGATGTACAGTGCGGATTTGAATTGTCGCAACTTGAAACTTTATTTCCAGAGGAGATGTGTGCATACCAAAAATGGAAGAAGGTAAGCGCTATGGGGGCAAGCTAATTGACTGCTTTTTGTCACTGCACTAATTGTTGTCGGTTGTCGCCGCCATGATACGTACAAGCTGCACGATGCATACACTGAAAATAGTGACAATGCTTCCAAAAAGGCAATGCAATATACTGCATCTAGTGAACTCGATGTAGACGACGAGTCAGGACAGGTCGAGGTTGACAGTGGAAGATTGATCGAAAGACTTTCCAACTTTGACGTCCGAACAAATAAGATGGGCGACGATTGGTATCTTAAATTTTCCGACTTTCGACGAGGATCGTTTCTTCCCCGCTCTGGTGGACGAAAGTCGATGTCCGACAAAAGTGACGGGATTGATCCAGCACCAAAAAAGAGAGGTCGTACACCAAAGAATCGCACATCCTGGCAAAACTTACACCCTTCTTCTATTATGTTCTTGCACTGGGTTGGATTCGATCCTTTATCTGCGCTTTCACCGCCCAGCGAAGAGACGACACAAGCCTTGGGCTATCTCGCATACGACTTCTTCGGGAAGATTGTTGAAAAGGTATGATGATAAGTTCGTCAAAGCTTTCAAATTTGCCATGGTAATTGACTTACTGTAAACCATCTTCGTACCATAGGCGGTATCATTGCGTTTGGATAGGAAAACGGGCAGTACCGATTATCATGCGCCAAAACGTTCTGATAGTTTTTTGTTTGAGCTCGTTGGAGGAGATCAACTGGACATAGAAAACATCGAGGAAGCAATATCTGAAACTAAGTTGAGCTCTTTATACAGCTCATCAAATATTGATCTTGGCAAGTCAGCCAAAATAACGCAACTTTATTTTGGCCCTGGTTTTGAGGATCGACTCGAATTAGAAATGGATGAGTGAGTGTTCCTTATTGTATCATTCGGGGGTCAACATTATTTCGTACTCACCGACTGCTGCTAATCTTGCATAAAATGTCATAGAATTTTTGGGTCTAAAGAAAAGTCATTGACTCAGGAGGAACTGAAGGCTCGCAAAGACGAAGAGAGTCTATTTTCTGAACTTCCAAAGCTGCCCACAATTCTTTCCAGTGTAGCGGAAGTTCTCGTCGGCAGCCAGAACGATGAACCCTCGCTGGATTGCTTTAAGAAATCACGCACGGACATATGAATTGTTGAATAACTTGCGTTTTTTTACATAAGTTTAATTCTCAAAACTGCCCTCACTCCTCTCAAATTTAAGATGATTTCCTATTTTTCAATTGATCATCCTAATGGAGAAATCTATGCATATGAGCTCGAATGCATTCGATTCCCCGCCCACCATCATCGGGTTTAGAAAATCCCAATCGCGGTGGTTACCGCAAAGATCAAAAAGAGAGTCCCTCCAACGATACCGATTACTTTCTCAGATACATATTTTGAGATATAGGCACCTCCAACAACTGCAATTCCAGTGGCAATGGCATGCGCAGCTATGGCGCCAGCTGCAACGCTGACGGGATTTTGAGCCGCCGACAAGGCAATTGTCGCAAGAAAGGAGCGGTCGCCAAATTCAGCAGCGAATACCAGAGCGAAAATACTTATTACTTGCGCACTATGCCAGCAATATGGAGCAAGTGATGCGATAGGATATTTACATACTAATATGCACAAAATATAAGTTTCACTCACCCTGCTGAAGCTTTGGTAATCGTGTCACTCCCCTTCACGGTTTCTTCGGCTTCCTCGAACTCCTCGTCCATTGCACTCTTTCCCTCTTCATCAGTATCGAATGCCTCACTTAGAATCTTTATTCCAAAATATGTAAACGCGATTACCGCAGCCACATCATCAAGGGGCACACCATTTGCAAGCTCAGTGGGAACCGCATGAAATACTTGACCAATAACAACTGAAATCACCGTCATCACTGCAAGAGCTCCAAGAGATCCAACAAAGGAGATGACACGGGATAGTTTCGCTGCTAATAGAGCTGCCACAAAAAATGTCTTATCCCCAATCTCACTTAAAAACACAAGGCTGAATGCCTGGTAAAACCCTGAATCAGTCAGGCTTGTGAACCACGCTGAGTAAGATCCACCCATAGATATAGACATGGCATTGGATGTTATTGGAAGACCAAGTAGCGTTATTGCTGCCAAGGCTGTCGATGGTGCAATTTTTCCGATTTTATTCCAAACTCGGGTGTTTTGGTTTTCGTATTCAGAGACAAGTGGTCTGTCATCCGTCTTAATGTCGAACTGTATCGAATCGTTCGGCAGTGCATCACGACGCGATGGCGTTGCAATGAGACGTCCAAGAATATCAGGCGTTGCTAATTGAGGTGATCGTAACGCTGGTCTGTACAAAGGGGTGATGATAAGCAAGGAAGGCCACTGTTGAGGATACGATTTTTGATCTGACCACCATCATCAGTGCATGAACAAACGAAATCATGATGTGTCGTAGACGCACCCTACAAACCCATCAGAGATCTGAACGCTGAGAGCAAGAACAGCGAGTCCTAATGATTTGAGTAAAGCCATGGTTGGATGGAGCTCGAGTTTTTGAGAGAGTGTTAGCTGGACCTGTATTCAATTGCCATCGTCGATCGTCGATTGTCAACGTTCATTTCTTTTCTTTGGTGGACAGACAGACGGGGAAATTTTCTCTTGCCAGGATATTTGCCATTTAACAATCCAATGCCAACTTTGATAGGCTTGAATTCAAGGCCTAAATTGTTTCCAATTAAACTAAGCTTTATAGATCAATTCTTGAGCTATCCCCTGATCATTCTATTTATTTGTGATCCAATCCGTCATTGAATTAAGAGTGATTATTGGACGACCATTTTCGCTGGTTATTATTCAAAAAATGTACCATTCCACAAATATAAGGGGACAAATAATAGTCCCTTAATATTTGAGTACTTCTGTGCGTAAGTACATTCCTCG
>JALLBB010000516.1:0-14678 GCA_036939735.1 Discostella stelligera
GAATTCTTTGGGCATACCCACTTCCCAGATGCGCACTTTGAACTTTGTCTTGTTAGGGAGTTTGAAAATGTTGTAACACGGTTCTCTCTTGGCAGCAAGTGTTTCTTGTACCTCACCCATGACAGGTACATAAGGGATAGGTGGGCATCTCATACATTCCCCCCTATTGCACTCCTGGTCATTGGTCGTTTAGACCTTTTGCACCGGTTTGCTTGGACATTTTGGCTCGTCAGCTCGTTTAATCACAAGTTTTTGAGGCATCTCAAGGATCAGTCGCTTGAAAAAACTCTTTGGTGAAGTTCGTAGGAACTACTCATAGAGCAAGACGTTGTCCTCCCAGGGTGTTCCGCTTTTGGCGATGATGTTGACATTGTGCGTTGGTCTTGCTTGCGGTCCCAAAACTCAGGGTCTTCTCTTTGAGGACTTCCAATAATTTCCAACTTCAGGATCAGCCAGCAAAATTCGAATATCAATTGATAGTATCAGCAAATTGCCCTGAAGCATTAGTGAGTAACATAGGCCATGATACTAAACCCCTTACACTACATATGTACAAGGCTGGGGTGTCTGGATGACAGCCAGGCCCAAGGTATTTGAATTCTGTACCCCTTTTTTGTACTGTACAAAATTGCTGGTAGGCTGATGTTATCACCTTTTCATTCAAGTCAATTGCTTTGATCTGCTTTTTTCAGTAGCAACATTCTCATCCAGTACCATTGTCTCAGACACCGGTGATCCTAAATCAAAACCTGACAATAGGGCCCAAGCAAATCACTTCGCCTGTGCAAAAGCTTTCAACTTCATCATCCATGTTTGAAGAAATTCCTCTTCTTAACCCTTCAATGATGGAGGCTTGTGATTCTTGCCATTCCATGTCAAGTCAATTTTTTGTGCACTTGGTTCTGCTCAAAAATCACTTTCAGTTTCAAATTCTTTGTTGCTTCTTTTTTCTTACAAAAGCCACTCCTGAGTATCTGGCTGGCCCATGTACTCTAGTATGATTGGAGGCAATGTATTCATTGTCATAGTTACTTTTAAGGTTAAGATGCATTTTTTATGTTCTCAATATAATCTCTAAATAATGATTTGTCGCTACTCATAAACCTATTAAAACTCGCTCATGTGGTAAGTAAATCTCCTTGTGCATGAGAGTACACTATCCCAAAAGTGCATGATTGTTGGCATGATTTTTGCTTAATTTTGATTGCTACTATTGTCCTCTTTGGCTCTATGATGTTGTAGCATTTTTGATTTACAATTTGAAGAAGTGACCACCACAATGACCAGGAATCAGGATGAGAACATTTATTGGCGATTAGCTTATCAAATTAATCGCCAATCAGCAGTCTTGGTTCTCGACTGTTCTCGAGTCGTCCATCGGCAGTCGGCACACACATCTCCAAAAAAACGAGAAAACGTCCTCAAAGCCAAGTATTAATTCCTCCATAGAATTGAGAAAGAAAAAGACAAGAAAAGATTTTCTCATCGCCGATCCCAAGATCACCCGAATTCATCATTGCTGCCGTGCTGTTGATCATGACTCTCTTGGCGCTCGTCGGACGGATCCTACATGTACATGTGATTCGTAACAACTTTGTCAGTGAGAGTTCACCACCAACGAATAGGAATAATAGCAAAGTCGGGAGGAAAGCTTTCCCTTATGGATTGTGATGGACTAACACAGTCGTAATCGTCATGAATCGAAACGAACATCATTATCGTCTTCCACTTCCATCGCCCTCCGAAAGCGGCGGTCTGGGTGACGATGATGTGACCATGGGAAGAGACGGTCTGCCGTCACACCCACATCCTGGCACACTGAAAGCGGGGGGAGGAGGCGCCTACCTTAATGATAGAAATAGCGGCTATGACAACAACAGCCACAACTTTAGCAACAAGAGCAATGTTTACCCTCCATCTTACGGTCACGGCCATCCCCCCTCGCATCCACCGTCGACGGTGGTGGAATCGCGTCATCCGCCCTCAACATCATCAAGGATGCAAGGGCAGCACTTCGACCAGTACTCGCGGCATCCACCTCCTCCACCCACTATCCACCAACCACCCCCACAGCAACAGCAGCAGCATGTTCCGAAAGATGGATTACAGCTACATTTGCAGTTGCCTCCACCTCATCCGGCCGACAAGTTCGGCAAGACGATTACCGTGTCGAGTCGGACTACCATTCATGATGATGACGATGATAATGATAATCATAATGGCACCAATTCTGCATATGCCGCCTATAACGGACTCCCACTGGCAAGGACGATTCCAGGCTTCAAACCGTCTAATGGAGGGAGTAGTGCATTCAAACCGTATCATCGCCCAAATAATGGACCACCGTCTATTACTCAGGTCGGTAATAATATGAGCATTCTTCTAGAAGAAGAGGCGACGAAGCACGAGAAGACAACGATGATGGAAGAGGAACAAGATAGGGACGATACTAGCGACGATAGGGCGAGTGATGATGAAATTAAGGCTGCCAATATGGGTATTCTTGAAGACCGAGAGGAGGAGGACGATGACGATGAGGAGGAGAGAGTTAACGATGACGACGATGATGCTGGAAGCAACAAATGCATCGTGTTGGAATCGCGCCAGGATAACGATATTGACTATGATGAGAGGAAAAGTCCCGTGGAGATGGCGGGAGGAGAAGCAGGGCGCGGAGGAGGCGGGGTAGGAAGCAATGATCATCCTGTTCAAGTGGAGCCAAGGGATATGGTGGAAAAAGGAAGCAGTGCATCATTCATCAGTGGATTTTTCCAGAGGAAGAAACCGCATCCCATTGCCATTTCCACCATGTCCACCACAACGCTGAAGCGCCCACGCGACGAGCACGACGGAAATCATTACGACGAATACGCAACCGAGCTTGGCGGAGTAGGAGGTGGCGACGGCGTCGACGACGAAACGCCCAAACATATCAACATCCGTCGTAAGCCACCCTCCTTTTTTCCTCACACTAAGCAATCTTTCTCTTCTTCCTTCCATGAACAACACTATCATCACCAACCTCTTGACAACCATCACCACCCTGAGAACGACCAACATCGCTATCAAGGCAATAGAGGCAACGGATATATTGCCACACTAGCAAATCCATCGCAAGCACAGGCAAGACGACATACCTCACAAAACTCATCCATGGATGATAAAGAAGATCGACAAGATAGGTCCACGTATGTCACCGCATCTAGAGACAGTTGGCGGCAGTCATATGATGATGGGTACTATCATCGAGAGTTGCACCAGGGCGGCAACGGTCAGCAGCCGCAGCATGCTTCTCGAGTTCACTTTCAAGACAATGAATCAGAAAGAGGAGAAGGAGTGTCAAGAGAAGGTGGCATTCAATCAAGTTGGTTGTTACCCACTGACGATAAAAACGACAACGATGCCCTAAAAAGTGCAAGTTCAAATGAGTTTGGAGGAGACGGCAGTATCATTGGGTCATCTTCGTACCTTAACTTCTCACGCTCCCTCAGCTGGGAGTTTCCCCCCGGAGCTTTGAGTGGCATTGGCAAGTCGACAAGTTTTAGCACAACGCAGCCTCAGCAGCAGAATGATGACCAGCAACAGCAGGAGAGTGATGCTCATGAGACTGCAATGGACGTTGGTATGGTGGAAGGTGCCAATGTCAGGAAGGACATCGATGCAGAGGCCGTCGATTTCCCACCTCTGCAGTCGATTGGCAGTGGCAGCCTACCGCCGAGGAAGCGCCCAATATTGTTGCAGCCTCGACCCAATCTTGACGACACCAAAAGTCCCGGACGCGAAGCATTTGTTCCGAATTACCCTGCAGCGGATACTATGGCGGCAGCAACGAAGATTGATGTGGAGGCATGTAACCGTGAGCAGCAAAGACGGTCATATGAACCTCCCACAACGGTTCATCATCCGCGTCGGCAACAGAAGTACCCTCCTCTGCCTTCGCGGCAGAAAGATCATCCACAACACCATCAACCTTCGCATTTACTGCAGGGGAGGTCGTACGATCATCATTATCATCAACCATATCCGCCGCCACCACCACCACCGCCACTACCACCACATCATTACCACCGGTCGCAGCACCCTCCGCAGCAGAGAGACAACTATGATCCAAGGTTCGAACCTCCACGTGGAAGATTCCAAGGTAGTGAGGGTTATGGAATGGGTCCTTCGAGAGGTGGGCTGAATGAACTTCATCATCCACACGATAGTAGTACCCGGTTTAATCCTCTTCCTGCTATTGAGTATTCAGCGAAGCACGAACCTAGTGCAACCTGGAGAAAACCACCGCATGTGTCAGGCAACTACACTCACCACGATGGTGGTCTTCGACTGTTACACACCAGCACACGGGATGGCGTCAATCTAGACGAGGAATACGCATCGGATTCGCGAAGCTTTGATTCCTCATCTCTATCGCGGAAATCTTTCCGTAGTCTTGATGACCTGGAAGAACCGATGCAAAGTTTGTTGTACCGTCCGAGCTTCTCATGGGAGCGAGGTTTGGATGTTCCGTGTTCAAGTGGAAATGGCAGCGGTGGCGATGGAAGTGACGACCCGCCTTTACCGCCTCTAAAAGCAGGAGGAGGCCGGAAAAAGAAAGGTTCTATAACAACGAATAGCATGATTCAATTGTCCGAACAGCAGAAGATCATGAAAGCATTGGCTATGCGCTCGGAGATTCGAACTATCGGCAACCCGAATGGTCCTATGGGAGTGATTCTGCTGTTGGCCATGCCTCAAGATCGACATTGTCTCAGCGAGACACTATGCATCGTGCGGAATAACATAGAAGTCTTCACTGCCACGGAAGTGGACATTAACGCGCCAGCGCCAGGGCGGAAGCGTCCAATCCAAGTTGGCCAGGTGGGACTGCGCTGTGTTTACTGTCGGATGTGCCCCCAACGCGATCGCGTCAAACGTGCAACGTGCTTTCCCTCTAGCATGAAACGTATTTACCGCGCCGTAATCGATATGAAGCTTGATCATTTCAAGAACTGCCCTTATGTGCCCAGCGGATTAAAGGGACGGCTGGACCAGCTCCAGGCAGGGAGTTCGCGATCCACTGGTATGACCGTGCAATACTTCGTCAAGAGCGCGAAGGAGTTGGGTATGATGGACAATGTAGATGACGGTGTGTGTATCGATTTGAAGCGTGTGGGCACTGTAAGGATAGAAGAACATGGGAGCAATGCGTCATCTCCACTGCCATTCCCACCCCTGCCACCACCACCCATGCCTGCGATGAGTATGGGGGAAAATGCCGTTGTGCCATACAAAGAACCTTTGCATCCTCCTCCAAGGAATGACAAGCAAAAGAAGGCCAAGAGACAACAGCAAAAACAAAAACAGCAACAATATGAGACCCAGCATCCTCATGAAGTGGCCCTTTCTGCTGTACGGCACAATGTACCACACAATGATGAAATAAAAAACTCTTTCGAGCATCATTTTCCTGAGAAACGTTACTCTGGTAAGGTTCTACTAGCATTGCCAGATGACGAAAATTTCCTAAGTCCGTTGCGATGCTTCCTCCGCATGAATGTATGTGCATTCACGGCGTCGGCACACGACATTGCAGTGCGCACGCCCACGACCTTTGCTGTCCGTGTAGGACAGGTAGGTGTTGGATGCGTCCACTGCCTTGCGGTACCCCCGAAGGCGCGGTCCAATCGAGCGGTTTGCTTCCCATTCGCAATGTCGCGAATATATCAAAGTGTCGCTGACATACAGCGATTCCATCTCGGCGAGTGTCGGATGATGCCTTCAAATGTACGTGCTGAGTTTCTCAAGTTGCAGAGCGAAAGTGCCAAAGGGTCGCGAGGGTTAGCCACTCGTACATATTGGACCGATTCAGCAAAGAAGATTGGTTTGGCGGATGGCCCAACAGGGATGTACTTTTGCCGCGATCCCAACTTGCCCACACCATCAGAAGGAGAGTCAAGGGTTGAAAAGATGGAAGCAGAGTCACATGATACTAGTTGCAATGAATTAGTTGCACCCGAGGACAAGCCAACTATTGCAGACTTCCTTTACCTCGTTATGGAACAGCTCCGTCCATGTCGTTTTACGGATGCCGATCGCAATAAGCGGCGCTCTAAGAATGTTGGTTGCATTGGTGTTGAATGCAAGCATTGTGCTGGCAAGATTGATGGTCGGAAATTCTTCTGGTCATCAGTTTCTGCGGCGGAGAGTAACTTTGTGAGCGTACACTCTCACATGCTAAGCTGCAAATATATTCCGGAATCACTGAAGGCAGAATTAACTCACCTGAAGGCGCTGAGGCGGGAGCAAACAAGTCGGCTTAAGAATGGAAGCCAAAAGGCATTCTTCATGAGGGTGTGGGCGCGACTGCACGGCATGCCGGTCCCTCTGCCGTCGTCGGATGTTGATACGAACAAGCTTGAAGCTAGTATAAAGAGCAAGGCATCAGTCACGAAGAAAATTCAAGCTCTCAATTTTGACGCACAAGTGTCAAATAATGAATTGGATTCTGATGACATTCGTGCACTTCTCGAATCCAAGAGTACGTTGAGTAGTATGCCCAGCGTCGACGAGTCGATCACGAAGAATGCAACGCAAAATTCAGAAGCCTTGGATATTGAAATTGGAAAATCAGAAAGTGATTTAAATGCTTCTGCAGACAATATCACAATATCTGCAAGCAAGAGTAGTTTGACTAGTATGGCTTTGAACATGTCGACCTTCTCTGTACATTGCAAGGATGAAGATAGAGAGGAGGGCTCAGGAAGTAATAGTGATGACAGCAAGCTCCCAAATATGTATAGCTCCTAAGTTGAAATACTTGCATTTGTAGTAATATTATATCTATGCATATCTCTCCACCATCTCGTATGGATGCTTACATGTTTTTTCCTTTCTTGCAACTATCACTCTCATTAAAAGTTAATGATACTATACCCACAGAGGCCTCCATAGGGACGTAGGGTGCATTCCTTTCTCATGGAAGGGAAATCTGTAAGATTTCAGGATGCTAATGAGGGTTCATTTACTCGGGAACCCGTGGGAAATCAGAGTGGCCTAGACCGGTGTGAGCAATATTGGTGGGAACGCATTGGGAGGTATAATTAGTCTAGTTTTATTAATGCATAGTAGGCCAACCCATCATTGATCTGGTACTATCCGCTTTAGTGAAAAGAAAGATGTACTTCCTTGCAGCAAACTACCGTTTTTAGGATTGTATATCCGACAAGATCTCGAGCAATAATATTCTGGGAGAGTAGAATTTTTCTCGTCCATATTGCTCTTAGAAGGTCGATAAAATATCATGAATTCTGTGAGGTAAGCATCAGCATTGTAGGTCCTCGATTGAGAAATGGACATAAATCTTGGTGCCCTGAAGTAAAATGATCCGAGTAGTCCGGCGACGTATGTCCCTCCATCCATGTCCCAAATTACTCTTAACTCTTCCCGTTTCCTGGTTGGCCGCGACTCATTCACGACTATTGTCCCGTCACTTTTGATGTTAGCCATAGACGATAATGATGTGGCAGTCCCCATCACTTTACCGTATGTGTATGACTGCGAGATAGTTACAGATAAGTCCCATGCGAATCGAAGAGCTACTTTCTGAACACCTGCGGACCACGTAGCAAAGCGATCCTCATCACTTTCCGGTTGACTGTCTCTCTGCTTCCTTTTCAAGCCAAAGCCCTTGTTATCTCTGTCACGTGATTTTCTAGCACGTATCAATGGCAATGGCATAATCTCGCGAATAAATGTGTCGCCTAACCAAACACCGGACGTGAGTCCAAACATTCCCAGCGAGAATCGCTCCATCTTAACATTGCCACCATCAGAGGATGTTGCACTTGAGTGAATGACCTGGTCATTACTTTTCTGCAAGGATTGAATCAGTTTGTTCATTTTACCATCACCGATTTCATTTGATTGATTCAATTCAAGAAAGCTCAACGGTGATGATGACGCCGAGAGTGATTCAGAGACTGTTGAAGACTCAATCAGTTGCGATGTGATCTTTGCTGCGGAATCCTTTTCCTGATAATTTGGCATGACTTTGGTTTCCTCTGTTAGTAAAACACTCAGTAATCTGTAGTTTTTCGCCTCNAACGGTGATGATGACGCCGAGAGTGATTCAGAGACTGTTGAAGACTCAATCAGTTGCGATGTGATCTTTGCTGCGGAATCCTTTTCCTGATAATTTGGCATGACTTTGGTTTCCTCTGTTAGTAAAACACTCAGTAATCTGTAGTTTTTCGCCTCGTCAATTCCAGACTTAACTTTCATCATAAACTTTGCTCGTTTCGCCGCGGTAACTGCATAATCATCCTCATCAATATCATCATTACGAGAATATAGGTCAGTAAGGTCATCGGAGCTGACGTCTCCTCTTCTATCTTCACTTGCATCACCATACAATAAAAAACATCGACAACGCTCTATCTCCGAAACCGCGAGTGTATGCTCCACCAAGAACTGCACCGACATTGGATCATAAGATGCGTAGCCCAGAAGCGATGGCGGTAACAATGGCACCATCGGCGAAGGCAGACTATCAGCTGTTGATAGGGCAACATCTAATGAATAACTTCCATCTACAGCATCAACATCGACATTTTCTCCTAAAGGTATAGATCGCAAGAATGGTACTCCTCCGATGTCGGATTTTCCTTCCTCCTCAGTTACATGCTGAATAGATTCTACAAGTCTCAACCCTCGCTTTCTCTTCCTCATTCCATCTCCTTCATTTTCATCTATATTCATCTCTATACGAACGCTGCATCTATACGGTTTGGATATTTTCCCCCGTTTCAAACCGGCAGCTGGATCCATCGGTACTGCATAGGTTACAGCACCATTTTGACACATCCAATACTCGGGTCGTTGAATATTTTGCATCTTGTCAGGCATCAGTGATTGTATCATTGTTTGGGATGATGTAGTGGTCATCATTGGAAGGGATGCAGTCGTTTCATGGAATGAGGATAGCGCGTTGTAGGCCTCGAACTTTTGTTTGGCGATTTCATCCTGGGATGGGAGACTATCATACGAGTTGCTATTTTCACCACTATTTTTGCTGCTGCTGGAAGACGACAGCACTACCAGTGTTTTGTAGGATATTATTGGTGCCAATGGTGATGTTGTTTGCGGGGCCATCATAGTAAATGCAACACTGACGCCCACGCACAACATCAAGTTGATGGCAGCACGAAGACTTGATTTCATAGCCATACCTAATACTGGAACAGCCGATAACGACATCCGTGCACGTGCATGCACATAGTATCCCAAATAATGCTCGGTTCGGTTTACCTCTCTCTAGTGATACAAAACAGTCGCAGTTGCAGTGGACATCGCCGCCGCCCGCCCGCCCGCGAGGCTTGCTTTGCGTGTCTACGTACGGGATGGACATTATTTCGCCAAATCGAATTCATTAAAGTTCTTCAGCGAGCACGCACATGCGCAAGAGCCGATGCCGTCTCCTGCCTCCTCAACATGCGCCGAACACGCGCTCACAGCTGTTCTGACACGAGTCCTCCTCCTTGATACTGGGTCCTACGTAGAATGTCCAACGACGGGTTCGTTTGTTCCCCGAACAACACACTCCTTCTTCGGCCGAAGCTGAAAATTGAAAATTGACAGTAGATATTCTCCTACTTGGAAGCCCGGCCGGACTCTAGAGTATTACAGCAGCGGACAGCGGATGCCATGCATCCTGTCCATGAAAGCGCTGTTTAAAAACAACATTATTCACAGTTCCTCTCACTAGAGTCTAGAATCTTTACCTAGCTCATGTCTACTCACCATCTCACTTCTATTCCGATCAGCGCAAGGCCTAGTACAATGAGCGCATTACTATCAAGAAGAACACCGTCGCCTCCATACGGAACCAGTCGACACATCATGGCGACGACGACGATGGGAGTGCCGACGGAGGAGTCTAGTAGCCGTCCGAGGATCAATGGCGGAAACTGCGTTCGCACTCGAAGGAAACTCAAATCAGCACTTTACTTCGCATTTGTATCAATGCTATGTTATTGCTGTTTCATTTCAACCACTTCTAGAAAGACTGCCGTCGTCGTCGCGGCCTTCTCCATGCATAAAAACAAATCCGCACAATCTCAACAATGGATCGAGCGTTCGGTGCAGTACTATTCCACAGTCATGAGAAAGAACACCAACAGCGGCAACACACAGACACGACGACACGAGTATGCTTTGTCCGAGGACGTGGTGTTACCAACCGATCATTTTGATAAGGAATTTGTAGGACTCGCTACCAAACATTACTACGCGCGTTTCCTCATCAAGATGGGGAAGTGGAATGTTGCCGAAAAGATCTATCGACGCATAATCGACGAGCTAACGGCCGATCCATCAGAAGATGACTGTGATCATACCAAACTGGCGGTCTCGACTTTACTGCTGGCATTGCACATGCAACGTACCGGAGATGTCAAGGCGACACGTGCGGTATTTCTGAACTTCTTCCGCCGGGTGGCACTTGCAAAAGATGACCACCACAACAATGACGACAAAGGCGGAAGCGAGTCTGTGCAAAAATGCTCCTGCTCTGCCAAGGTCCTGCAGGCATATGCATTGTTCGAAATGAAGAATGGACTGTCGACCAAAAGTCTCGAGATCATTCAACTCGCGGTGCAGATGGACGAACAGCTAAGTCCTGTTCTTGAATGGAAACAATTCCGTGATGCTGCTGCGGGGATACGTTATTCACCGACGTTTACCTTTCGGAAACAGATGAAATCGAAGGAGGGAAGTGATCTCTCTCCGTGAGATGGACGAATGTTATTCACATCATACCAATGGCGCATTTTGTTTTTATGTTTTATGTGCCTGAATCTCATCCGTGTAATGCTACCGAGCTAATTCTATTGTGCTATTTACCGGCTTGTAAGAATTATAATTGAATGTTTACCTAATCGGATGATAACACATTACCTGGCCCCACTTAAAGCAACTTCTAAGCACGTTGTGCCTTTTCCTGTGCAGATTGAGCATGGTAAATTTTACGAAGCATACTTATCCGAAAGTTAGTCGAGTCAACAATATTAGGATCAACGACTATCTACACAACCACACAACATCATACAACCGTCCAGAGTTCGTAATTATTGATCGACGACGATGACGATGAATGATAAGATGAAGGGGAAAGTCTCGGAAGACATTATTGACGATGACAAAACAACCTACCCTCTCCTTCCTCGCTTCGGGCCTACTCTTCTTTTTGCAGGCCTTTTATCTCTACTTCTCGGGAACTTGATGGTGTATCCCGTAGCACCATTATTATTGCCCCCATCCCGACATGTCGCGCATCACGGATTATTATCCTACTTTCATCGTAGGGTCGAAGTATCCATTGCAACTTCATCATTCGTTCTTGCTACATCGCTGCGTACAATGATTATGCAACCCCTGCACCGCATGGAGAGGATTGGAAATAACTCACAACGTGCTGAAAAGGGAGGGCGCTACGGAATGTTGACAAGGATTGTGCATGAAATGGAGTCCATCATCGATGGTCTGGAACTCTTTTCCCACAACGCGTGGGAAGAAGCTGCGCGACAATCGGGAATGCTGAGAGAGGAGACGGATAGCGCTGATTCTACCTCTCCTACCTTCATCAATCGTCATTACAATGTGCCTGAAATTGATTTGAACGTGCTTGTTCCATGCAAATTAGAATTAGCAAGGAAACAGCTCTTGGGAATTGAAACAAAAAGCGACATAGACGAAATCAAAGGTGATAATTATCATGTCTTAAACACAACTATGGAGTGTCATCATGATGAATCACTGGTAATTGAGGGAAGTAGTTGCATCAGTAGCAGCGATATCAACGAGGACGATACTTGTAGATTGCGGGATGTCATTACACGAGATCTGCTTGTGGATTATGCCAAGTTTTTTGATGAAACGTTTGATTTGGCAACTCATCCTATCATCTTGCGAAATCTATGGCCACCGGCATCATTTGAGAAAACTGTTGCAGTTGTTGACGATGACATTTATATGGGTCGAAAGCTCACTCCCGACGCTATCTTGAATGATCCGCAGCTTTCTAATATCATACTGCCAAACTATTTTTCGGATGCCGCAAATGCGACAGGGTATGCCGCTTTGGTCCCAGATGTGACTACTTCCCACTTCACCCTGTCGCAATTCATAAAGGGAATATTGACAGGTGAATTCCCCAATTCTAAAATAGGAACACAACTAATCATCGAGCAGTTCCCGGAGTTGAGAAACGAGATTATACCACCAATTCTGGCTAAAAAACTGTTTGGGTGGAGTACACTCGTGGAAGAATGCAAAACGAAAATCAATGAATTAATTCATTCTGAGGGTAGTTGGGTAACTAAGCTCGTACCACCGATGTCATACTATCCGGTATTTATCGCGAGTAATCAGCATGCGTCAGATAAAATCAACCACCCGAGAACGGATTTGCACGCCGAACCCATTGGGAATATTGCCTCGCAGCTTCACGGGATGCGTAGGTGGACGCTCGTTCCAACAAAGTGGAGTGGTCTCCTTCGACCAACAGTCTCAAGACACCGCGGCTATTTCTTCTCCAACATCGATCCTCTCATCGACTTACCGAAGCGACTAAACAGTTTACCCCTAACGTATACGTTTGTAACAAAGAGGGGTGATTCGGTCTGGATCCCACCATGGGTATGTTGTTTTTGCTTGTTCATGGTAATTTTGAAATCATCTCACTTCACTGACACTCCTTTTAGATGTGGCACCGTGTGGACTACGATGGATACGGCAGTGATGGTCAGGGAGCTGACACTACAACGATGCCCGAAGACAAAATTTCGATTGGAGCATCTATATTTCATTTTTATCCTACTCTCTTCGTAACCAGCTTTCCCTTGTTCAGTTTCTTAATCATTCCTAATTTGACGAAGGAGTTATTTGGGTTCAACCTTGAATGAATCTATGGCCTTATCATAGGCTCCTTCGGCTGATGCGGTACTGTGTGGTGCCGAGTGATGAATGAATTCCAAACATTGTATCCCTTGCCAAAAGAGACAAGATGTCTTTCACCAACTTTTGATTTCACCCAGAACATTCCCTCTTTGATATGTTCAGATTCTATTTCCTTGAATGCAACAGGTCCATGACTTCTCCCGCAAATAAGATTGTCTTTATTATCGACGGTCATCATATTCTCAGTTTCGTACAATGAGCCATCCGACAGGCATCCATGCAGTTTCAAAGAGTTGGCAGTACCAGTAGCTGGGCAAAGTCGAATCAATGGCTCACTGAAATCAAATAAAGCAAAGGTAGTAAGCTCTTCCGTGCAGGAGTACATATGGACAACTATGGAGAACATACCTGAACGCGACCTCGCCACGTCCACTTTTCGCAAATCCTCGTCCAAGGCTTTTGCTACCCATAGACTCGAACCCTTCAACTATCGACCACCGAGTGTCTCCCGAGTAACTAGTATCACACTGCAACACCCACGCCGCTGATTCATCTCCATCATTGTTGCTCTGAGGTATTTTTATTGGCCACGGTGCATCTCCCACTGGTTGGTGGCCCGTTAGTATTATCTGTATCCCTTCCTTTTTCAGCAGCCTAGAGAATGTAGTCATCGAATTCACGCAACCGAAAATATCTTCTCGCGGCAACCCATTTTTCATCCAAGAACTATACACACACGACTGAGTTGTTGCATTGTCAGACAATCTTCCCATACCATACTGCATCAGGGCACCAAAATTCTTTCCCGCTGTTGTGTTGTTGAAATACCCTCCTTTCGTGGCCCACACACCAGCATCATCTGAGGAGTCACGGGAGTCTTCACGAGAATGTTGAGCAAACTCTTTCCACGCTTTTACTTGGGACGACGCGAAACCGTTCAAGGTATGAATCCACTCAGCCAATGAATTGATCCCAGATGCAGTGCTACCGTCATTGCTCGGACGCAGCCATGGAGTAGGAAAGTGATTAAATTTCTCATCCGCGTCAATTTTGGAATCAATGGGAAGAGCTCCGTGAAAGAACAACACTGACCCGAATTTAATCACCAGCTTTGCATGCATTAGATCTATTGGGAAAATGGAGATCCAAGAAATTATGTCAGTACATCCGCGCGTTTGGAACGAATGAAGGAACAATAAAAAACTCACATTGAGCCATAATACCATTCACAGGACAGCAAGAATGAATGTACGATTGCACTACTTCCTCATCAGACACCGTGTCGAAATGGATCATTTGCTTTGCTTCAACCGAAGGAGACGCAGAAGTTGCATTCATGACAGCGATGCGTTCTCTCGTCAGCTCATCCCTCCTAAGCTCGAATGCATGGATGCTTCCCATAGTATGCCCTAAAATCCATTTCAAACGTTCTACGGAGCTCTCACTCGGAATGGACGGTTTTGGATCAGTAGGTACTAATCCACGCAAAAGCCAGTAGACGCCTTCGTGCTCAGGTAACGAGGTTGTATCTCCCCGCCCTAGCTCATCGACAATTCTCATTTTATTAATGTCTCTGTTCCCCATCAAGAAATGTACTCTGTCGGTATATCTCCGCCTTAACGATAGTAGTTGTCGCATAACGTATAAATCAAACCCGCCCTTGTCCCAAACGTCTCCCTAGAGATTCATTACATTCATAGAAAATGTTGAATACCATGCACCATGGCAAATATTAGATG
>JALLBB010000517.1:0-14741 GCA_036939735.1 Discostella stelligera
ACAGTCAGGACTCTCGCCGAGCCCTGGAAGAATACATCAAATCGTTCAGTATTCGTAACTTTCCCGGTGAAGATGTCACCATGGCTTGTCTCCGCCTTCGTGCCGTCGCCAATGCTCTTGGCAGGGAACGCCTTCCAGCCGACATTGTACAACGTGTACTAGACGGCTTCTCAACAGCATCAACACCAGCCTTCCAAAATCTCTGCAACACTCAAGTTGCAATGATGTCATCGTCGCTCATCAGAAATGCCATCCGTAGCGAACCACTCTACGATCAGCTGGATCATATCATGCACGATTTGGAAGTTCGATTCATGGAACTTCGGAGCGGACAGAACTGGCTTGGCGTTGGAAACGGAACTGCAAGTGCCTCTGTTTTCATCGCTCAACAAGACGACAGCTCCGACAGCGATGACGACAAGAACGCTGAAAACGACATCTCGCAGTACCGGCTCTACAAGGCAACATTTGGCAACAAATCACTTCCTTTCGACGAATGGGTTAAGGACAAGACTTGTCGTCACTGTGGCGAGAAAGGACATATTCGAGGCGAGCTCTGTCCTTCATATGTCCACGATGTCTTTGCCGGTCGCATCCAACTCCCATCACAGAGGAAGCACCCATTCAAGTCAGGTCGAAACAAACCCCATAATCACCCTCACCCTCCAACCAACCGCACTTCCACCAAGTCGGACAAGCCGTACAAAAAGTTTTTCCAAGCAATGATGTCGGCATTTGATGACTACGACGACACTGACTCCGAGCACGCAACTCCAGCTAAGGACAATACATCAGTCAGCACCACTGAGTCCTCCGCATCGCCACGCACTCACGCTGGTTTTCTCGCGGCCCTCGGCTGCCCAAAAGAATAGGCAGTGAGGCTCTTGGTCCTCACGATTGCCTACCTTTTCAAATTTTCCAAGACTTCTACAACTCATTTCAAATTTGTTTCAATCATATCTTCATGCTCGTCGCCTGGACATACCTTCCTACTATCTTCGATTCGACAACTACATACCACTGGATCATTGATTGCTTCATGGGTCTACTCTACCCACCAATTCTACTCTACCACTGCTACGTCGGTTGTGCCTACCTTTTCCGCAAACATTTCTATTACAAGCTCGATCCTGCCCCACCATGGAATGCCGACCACGAAGCCATTCTCTACTACCCACGACATTTCCGTAAACATGGTCGCTACAAATTCATTCCACGACATCCAACCGTACGGAAGGAACACCTCTGGCTACTATTACAGTTGTTGTTGCTTGGACCCACAAAGTTCCAACCATCGACAAAAGTGGCAATGAAATTGAAACATACTCAGTGGAAATCACAAACTCCAACAACACCCAAGCTTCATTATTTTGATGTTGACCTCGCGTCATTTGGTACATTTGATCCGAGTTCAATTATGAAGACAACTTTCAACAACTTTCGTCGCCCTCCGCCAGTACCACCCGATGGTGAACACCCACAAACAGCTACACAACCAGTTAATGATTCCATCAAGTCAGCCTCCGATGACATGACATCACGCCTCAAGCTGGACAAACCCGTATGTCTTGACGACATATTCCCACCTGACTATGATCCTAGCGAGATAATGCAAATCTACCGCTTTAACAACATCCTGACACAAAATGATTTTCCGGTATTCTTCACAATGATGGAAGAGGGGTCTATTTTCAATGCACAAGACATACATTCAACTCCACCATTGATTGTAGACTCCGGTGCTAGTAAATGTATCACCCCACTACGATCAGACTTTGTCAAGTATCATCCTAGCACCGCAGTCATCCACGGACTCTCAGCCTCATGTAATGTTGCAGGAGAAGGACTTATCAATTGGCAAGTGATTGATACTGAAGGAAATCAAGTACCCATCCAGCTTCCTGGATATCACATACCATCCGCTGAGGTTCGTCTCTTCAGCCCTCAAGAATATTTCCGACGCTACGGTGGTCACTCAATCATGACAGCACTCAAGATCACTCTGCATCTGGACACAAACAATGTACTTGACGCTCCATTCTGTCCTCGCTCTAATCTTCCATGTCTCACTTCGGTTGAACAAGCTAACAAATCTCACTCAAATTTCTGGACCACCACATTCAACTTCACCCACGCTGAAGCACTTGCATATCCTACCTTGCTTTCATCTGATACCAACACGAACCTCACCGCTGCTCAAAAGGAACTAAATCTGTATCACCAACGACTCTCTCACGCCTCATATCGAAAGATACACCATCTCATGCGATCCCGTAAATGGTTGCGTGAACACTACAATGATAACACTACATCTCGTTGCTCCAGTACTTTTCTTCCTTGCAAAACGACACCACCTACCAGTGACATTGCCGCCTTCAAATGTCTCGCCTGTGTCTGCGCGAAGGCTCACCGTCGATCTTCAACCTCGACTGCACGCTATGACCCAGACAGATTTCGTGTAAGTCAGCAACAAACAACCGATCAGAGGGAGATGACGTTAAAACAAAACCATGTTAAGCCTGGTGATTGTATCTCGGCAGATCATTATCTCTCACCGATTAGCGGCAGATTGTACACTTCCTTCGGTCGGGAACGTCAAGGGTACACTTGTGGTACACTTTTTGTCGACCATGCAAGCGGAAAGATATTCAACTTTCCCCAGCTCTCTACGAATGCAGCGGACACACTCGAGAGCAAGCGCATTTTAGAAAGACTTGCGCATGAAGAAGATATTTCGATCAAGGCCTATCACTCAGACAACGGCGTATTCTCTTCAGACGCATTCAAGAAAGACTGCACATTTCATGGTCAGAAACTTACCTTCAGCGGTGTTGGCGCTCATCACCAAAATGGCATCGCCGAGCGAAATATCAAGACGATTTCGCAATGGGCTCGAGCAAATATGCTTCACGCGGCTTATCATTGGCATGAATATGCTAATGTCAAACTTTGGCCCCAAGCTGTCGACTACGCCGTATGGGTATTCAATCGTCTCCCTTCTCTCAAAACAGGCCTCAGTCCGAACGAACTCTGGTCAAGTGCGCTTTCAACTAGTAACGATCTTCGTCGTGCCCGCCCCTTTGGATGCCCGGTGTATGTCCTCGATCCAAAACTGCAGGATGGCAGTAAAATACCTAAATGGAATACGCGCGCACGTCGAGGAATGTTTGTCGGTTTCTCTGCCCACCACTCATCGCTTGTACCATTGGTGATGAATATTCTGACGGGCAAAATCACTCCTCAATTCCACGTCGTCTTTGATGAGAAATTTCAAACTGTTGCGTCACTTCCATCTGGTGAAACCCTGCGGGATGAATGGACAAATATTCTATCTTTTGAGCGCGACTGTTTCACCGATGAGGCCTGTGAGGACGAAGATGAAAATACATCTGATGCTCCTTCTCCCACTCCTCCGCTTCCACCTGAATTTGTCGATTGGTTCACCAATCGCACACAACACGATCCTTCCTCACCTCATGATGTTGTCGTCGTTGATGAAGTAGACTCAATCGAGATCATTCATGACACTAATGACTATGATAACGATGTTCACGATGTTCATGACAATACGGAGCAACAACCCATCATGAACACGTTGCCTACAGCTGGAGAATTGATTCCTCCTCTGGAACCAGAGGGAGAGCCCTCAAGCCGACCGAAACGAAATGTCGGGACATGGAAAGATGGGCCAGCTATCCATCGTCGATTACCGATTGATGGTGACGACTACGACTACAGCTTTAACTCCAGTTCCATCGATCGACCGGTCGCAATGATCGCACAACGCGGGCTCAGATCTCTCCAACCTCCTCCACAACGAATCAATAAATGCACACTCCTTGACTGCAATTTTCTCCAATATGAATGGACCTACACACATGATCATCACTCTTACCTCTTGCTCGATCTCGACGACAAGATGCACGTAGACACTGTCACAGATCCTCGTGTGCTCGAGGCACATCTTGCTTCGTCAAAATACAATGAGGATAATCCTTCTTTTGATATGGCTATGAAAGGCCCATTTCAAACCGAGTACTGGGAAGCTATGCAAACAGAACTACGCACCATTTCCACCGAGTTTAAATGTTGGACGCTCGTTCCGCGACTTCCACACATGCACGTCCTCCCATCTACTTGGGCTTTCAAAGTCAAACGGTACCCGGATGGGTCAGTCAAGAAGTTCAAGGCTCGTTTCTGCGCTCGCGGCGATAAGCAGTTAGAAGGTGTGGACTATTTTGAAACATGGGCACCGGTGGTTCAGTGGTCAACCATCCGTGTCGTCATGATCATTGCGGCAAAACTCCAATTCTGCTCGGCACAATGCGACATTACTGCAGCTTTCATTCACGCATTCTTACCTCCAGACGAACACATCTACGTTGAGCAACCACGTGGTTTCTCTAAGAAACCTAATCACGTCCTACGTCTCAACCGGTCGCTCTACGGTTTGAAGCAAGCGCCTCGACACTTCTTCACCTACCTGTCGGAACGTTTAGTAAAGCACGGACTAACTCAATCGCAATACGACCCCTGCCTATTTATGAATTCTACTATGATGGTTATTGTATACGTTGACGATCTACTCATCTACGCCCGAGACCAATCGATGATAGACTCAATCATACTCTCTATGCAAAAGGACGACATCTGCCTTCGTCGCGAAGGTACGGCAGAGGGTTATTTAGGCATCGACATCAAGACAGTAAACGGCCAACTCCACCTCACGCAATCAGGACTCAGCCAACGTATTATCAGTGCCCTCGGACTCAACAAATACTCCAACAGCTGTTCTACCCCGGCAGAAACATCACCGCTCCCTAAAGACACCGATGGCGAGAAAGCAAGCGGCATCATCAACTACGCAAGTGTTGTTGGTATGCTCCTTTATTTGAGCGGTCACTCCCGTCCGGATTTATCTTTTGCCGTCCACCAATGTGCCAGATACACCTTCGCTCCGACCAAACATCATGAAAAGGCTCTACTTCGTATTGGACACTATCTCAAAGGCACAGTCGACAACGGACTGATTCTGAACCCATCGGATGCTCTCCATCTTGATTGCTATCCCGACGCAGATTTTGCTGGACTGTGGAAACACGAAGACAGCAATGATCCCCACTGCGTTCGCAGTCGAACTGGTTACGTTATCACTCTCGCAACTTGTCCTGTCATCTGGGCTAGTAAAATGCAGACTGAAATCGCGCTCTCCACAATGGAAGCCGAATATATTGCTCTCAGCACCGCCTGTCGAGATCTCTTTCCACTCATTGACAAACTGGTCGAAGTCACCACCATCCTCAATCTTCCCTTCGTGGCCGGCTCCAACATACACATCCGTATTCATGAAGACAACGCGGGCACCCTTGTTCTGGGAAAACTAGAACCACGTCGGATGACTCCTCGCTCGAAGCACTACGCGGTAAAGTATCATTGGTTTCGTGAACACTTGAGCCCACGTAACATCGAGCTAGTCAAGATTGAGTCCGCACATCAACTCGGTGATATATTTACAAAAGGCCTCGGAAATACAGCATTTACACGGATGCGACAACAGCTCATGGGATGGTGACCCTTCCCATCATCAGTTGTCGAGAGGGAGTGTAGAGGATGTAGTGAATGCTCCACGTGGTGTGTCTGTCCGCCACCTTACATATACATATTACATAGTGACAGCGGCCCTCTAGATACGCTCTGCGTACCTAGGTGCGACGACGAAGACCGGAAGAACTTCGTCCGTCGACCCGCTTCGATTAAATTTTATAAATCAAATTAGCAAACGCAATTGGTTTATCGTAGATATTGCAGAACAATATCCCCTCCCAATTGATCTCGTTTGCATTGACCACTACAGAGGCATTCACACTACAAAAGACATCGGGAACAAAAAAGAAAAATGATGAACGAGTCCTACCAAAAGAGGAGGATGGGGAATTGTTTTCATCATCGTCATCCACAATCCATTCGATAATAAACATCATTCGTCCATACCAACCAATCCTCACTCGGCTGGTACAAGCAGGGGCCTTCTCATCGGGTCTGCTCATACTTGCCACGCAATTGGATCTACTGTTGGAGTATAGAGGCAATATTGTGACAGTGGGAATGTCCGATGAGATTGATTTTCGGTTATTGCTGGCCACAGTCGAAGTTATTAATGATATTGTGTGGGAAGCTGGGGTGATAACCGCTTGGAGGCTGTTGCATGCAAATTTCATGAGCAAAGAAGAGAATTGGTGGAGGCGGTTTTGATTGCGATCAATCAATTTTGGGAGTGAACTAGATGGATGTTGGTATTGTTTTCTACTCGCTGAGGGTGCCTCTAGTGCAAATGCACACGGAAAGATCGTGAGAGAATGCTTTCTCATCGACAGAATGAGGGATCTGTCTCTAGCAATCGTTGCGGCGTCTGTTCCATCGGTTGATGGCAAAAGAGAGAAATACAGTTTGACCCCCAAAACAGGATATGAAATATTGTGGTCAATCATGGTCGAGATAGATGTGTGTGCCTCTCTGTCTCGTTCTCAATTTAATGCTAAAGAAATGAACGGTTATAATAATAGAAATAACCTTTATGACGTGAAGATTGTTCTTACTACTCTCGACTACTATCATGATCTAATTCATCTAGAGACATGGTGAGATTTCTCACTCGATGAATGCCAATAATAATTCAATGACTCATCAAATGATGTTTTGGAAGGGTAATCAAATTCCGTGTCATTTGTTGGTTAGCAGTAAATTTCCATGCAGTTATTGATGTCATTGGTGGAGTCTTGGAGTAGACAGTTTTTTACACATTCCTCGGATCTTTTCGATAAGTTGCCAGTGAATGTGCACACATCCATGCAGCGAGACAAACTTTGCTGCTTGCAATATAGAGAGCACCAGTCAAAATCCCCATCATTGAGGTAGTCGGGATGAACAAATCCCCTCAAGGATGAAGAGGGATCGGTGGCATCCGACAATACCAAAATACTGGTAAGAAAGGTATTACGCAGGATGAGAAACTTCATTGTTACGATGATAATATGTTTGATTTATGTGATGTAATAAAAGATGATGGTTTGGTGGAGTTTTGTTTTGAGACTGTGTCGTTTTGCAAGATTCAATCCAGAATCCAGAAAGATCACACTGTCCAAATGCTTAATACAGCAGCCAAGCATCAATGGTTTTGTCTGACTTGAATCTTCACACCTCATGATGCAAAACAAAGCAGAGAGACATCAGTGAACAGCCAACATGCTGTATGCTGTAATGGACAAGGTATGTAAAGAAAATGAAGCACTTTCCTTGGCATCCAGTTGATAGTTGATCAATTTTTGAAAGAGGTCATTGATGGGTGTGGTATGTATCTGCTTTATCCTAGTTTAGAAGTATAGAATCTACAGTTTAAGCCTAACCTTAAATAAGTATTACAATCATCAATTCACATTATTCATCTACTACTAGAGATATGCATGATGCAGATGATGATGTGTTGGCAATTTTGGTGAGAGTTATCTTCTTTGAACCATCACCACCTCTATTCTTCATTATCAGGTACTACTACCACCACCCACAACATAATAACTTATAAAATTAGGTAGCAATTAACCGAGACTTGTTCAACCAACCCTCTGCATCTTCATTTGCCGCAGGGAAACCCAAGCAGCAATGTTTTTTCTGTGTATTGTCATGAACACAATGATGCAACATCGGCATCAACAACCCACCAGCTGCAGTCTTTGCATCATTAGCATCAGCTCTAGTTCTCCTTCACCATGCCTAATGCCATCATGCACAGTGGGAGTAGTCACCACCAACAACACCACCCTCTTCCTCATTACAGCAATCCTATCTTATCAAATGTTGGCAATCACAATTCAAATCAAAATCACATCACTCTATCAGTTCCAAAAGTTATGGCATTTCAACTGCACAAGGTGGAGCCCCATCACAAAATGACTGCAACAACAATAAAAACGACTGTCACTACCAACAATAATTGCGCTCGTGCCACAAGCTCCATTTTATTTTCGAACTTTGAGGATGAGAATCATTCATCTTCTATTATTGATTTGGAGGACGACAGCCAAGGCAATCCCAACACCAGTAAAAGCAACAACGACGAAAATGATGATGATGATGATGGTGACGATAACAAGGATAATTATATCCCAACAGCATCAGCAGCATCCTTCTCATCATCCTCCATATTCCAACGATTTCTCAACCCCCGTATCGATGATCCAGGACTTCTCCTCTCCGATGCCCTACTCGCCCAAATTGTCGCACCGACACTTCAAATTTATTGGTTACTACTCGCGAATGCTCCATCGCCATCTTGGCTCCATTCTGTCAGTGGTGGCAGTGTGCGCGGAAGTAACAATTTATTCTCAACATCATCACCATTATTTTTTGGCGTGGTTTCATCGCGAGGTTCATTACTAGCACCAACTCTTGTGCACGGGGCAGGGCTGGCAGTTTGCTGGCTTGCCGGGGCATTGGCTGTGAAAATGTTTGAAAAGGAGGCATTCACCTTACACCTTACAAAGGGTACTAATGGAAACAAAGAAGAAAAATGATGAACGAGTCCTACCAAAAGGGGAGGATGGGGAATTGTTTCATCATTGTCATCCATTCTCAATTCCATAATAAACATCATTCATCCATACCAACCAATCCTCACTTGACTGGTACAAGCTGGGGCCTTCACATCAGGTCTGGCCATACTTGCCATGCAATTGGATCTACTGTTGGAGTGTAGAGGCAATATTGTGACAGTGGGAATGTCCAATGAGATTTATTTTTGGTTGTTGCTGGCCACAGTTGAAGTTATTAATGATATTGTGTGAGAAGCTGGGGTGATAACCGCTTGGAGGCTGTGGCATGCAAATTTCATGAGCAAAGAAAAGAATTGGTGGAAGCAGTTTTGATCCCAATCAAACAATTTGGGAATGAACTAGATGGATGTCGGTATTGTTTTCTACTTGCTGAGAGTGCCTCTTGTGCAAATGCACTAGTAAACATGCAAAGAGAATGAATCGAATTTCATGGCAGGGTGGGCAATACCGTCATTGCATCAACAGAAAGTAGTCTTCGTCTCCTGCAATCATTTGTGAAAGAGAGAGATTCAGTGTCTGTCCCTTGATAAGGGAAATGAAATGATGTGGTGGATCATGGTCAAATGCATGTCTCTCTCTCTCTTTTTTTTCTGTTTACCCCAGTAAGGTAGATCACATAAGTAAGGAACTGTCATGTTACTGAAGAAGTTACCTTCCTAAACATGTTACAACTAACACTCTCTCTTTACAATCATAATCTACATCTTTGGGAGAATTACTCAATGACAATAAAATGATTTTGTCATTGCCTCATTTGTCGGCAGTCGAGGACTGAGCCTTCATTTCATTAGGCTTTAGTTCGTTTTGCCTGACAGTATTTTGTCACACATGCATTGATGATGGCATTGGTCGGGTCATGAGTGGTAGTATAGCAGCCCTCAAGACAATTATAAAAATCATTAAAAGAGGATGGGCAAGTATCCCAACACTTTTGCACGCTTTGAGGAAGCAGAAATAGGAACACCAGTCAGAATCCCCGCCTGTAATGTAGTTAGGGTTGAGGATGCCCCTCAAGGATGATGCTTCAGCGGCATCAGATACCATAGCACTTACAAGAAATTAATTAGTCAGAATGAGAAACTTCATTGTTGAGATCATAGTTAGTTGAATTTGTGAATTATGATGGGTTGTTGTTGTTGAGCTCAATCAGATATGTGTTGTTTTGAGACTGTGTTGCTTTGCTAGATTTAATCCAGATAATACAAAATAGGAAATAGGAAATAGGATATAAAGCTTACTCACTGATTCAACCAAGAAGTGCACATAATAGTGCCCAAGCATCAATCATCAATGCTGTTGTCTGACCTGAATCTCTGTGACCCAGATAGACACAAGCAAAGCAGAGAGTAGCAGCCATCATGCTCCAACCATATGTACGTATGATTCAATCTTGCTGAAAGCAAGGTTTGTAGGGCTTGACCTTGACCGCTCCAGCTGGATCTCATGAGAGCTAAGGCAAGACCATCAACCAAGGTCGAGAGATCCAGAGATTTCGCAAACTCATTGTTCACTCATACTCATGATGAGTTTAGAAGTCTTGTCGGGGCACTACACAAATCTTTGTGTATTAAAGCTAAAACACATCATAATTTAAAACTAGTTCAATAATCTAACTATCAATTACAATGTGCATAGAAAAATGATAACCATGTGCTATATACCAGGGTTTAAGAATTGTTGGGGTTTAAGAACTGGTGACAAAATTGGCACCGAGTTCATAATTAAAAAAAGGGAGGAGTGCCGAAATACCCCAGGAAATCGAAAATGAGTTTTCATGTATCGGGTTTTGTTTTCNATCATCATCATCATCATCATCATCATCATCATCATCATCATCATCATCATCATCATCATCATGGGACATTTCCACTTCTTCAACTTCTGTATCATTGCTGATATTGTCTGTACCTCCAATGCCATTCTCAGAATGATTATCTCCTTCCTGTTCATGATGCTCCCATATCTCCTCGTTCAGTAATGGAATGGCTTCCTCCAATGATGGATACTCATCCAATGCATAAATATCTACTCCTAACAATCGTTCCATTTTACCAAAATCCACCGAATAATCAATCTTGTACGTGACGATTGTTTTGGGTGTGTATTTTCTGTGTCTGCTAGTAGTATCCATTGAATAGTGGCAATTATTTCTGACGCCGTCTTTGTTACTGCTTTCGTCAACATCTTCCGTCGAGCCTTTGTTGTCGATGGTAGATTTAGTATCGCTCATTGCTCGTTTTCGTTTCTTCCCAGTGTGCACATCATCGGATATTTGGTTTGCTACTTTTTTATCGCTGCTACTAGGGTCCCGTCGATCATCATCATCATCATTTTGCTCAAAATCTGCCAGGCATACCTCAACATCATCATTATCGCTGTCAACATCCGGATGCTGTTGGGGCTCTCTTGTAAATTTAAATTCCAACCAAACATTATTGTTCACACCCTGCATCAACATCATGTTCTTACTATCGACATCATTTTTGTCGTTATTAAATTGTAGGATTGCATGGATGGAACTATACCCATCGGGGGCGACGATTCGTGTACACGATACTACGTGGAGTGTAGCCTAGCGACGGGTCGAAAATGGAATTTCGGTAATCGTTTCAATGATGTGTGAGTTGGAATGCAACCCATCGCTTCGCTTACCTTCACTCTAGCAATCAACTCTGCATTTTTCTTCTTCTCTAGAAGTTGTTCCTCGTCCATAATGTCGTTGTGATCGTTCATGTTTCTCTCTTTGGCAACAACTTCTTCCTCGTCCAAATCACTCTTCCCTTCCGTCGACCCTTCACTGGACAACAGTAGCCCCCACTCTTTGTCGTTGTCGTCGATCGTGTTGGCGATGATCTTCCAACTCATGCTGCTGCTGCTGCTGCTGATGTTGAGGATGACGACGATGAGTCATCAACTCGAACGGATCCTTGTCGAATGCCTCGCACACTAACTGTTTTTCAAGTAGGAGGTTTGCGACATCGCGTATGGTCCGAAACACATCCGACTGCAAGTCGTCGTTTACGGTTAGACGATGTTGGAGAAAATTGGAGATGGTGGATTGCGCGGCATTTTGGAGAGTGTCGATGACGATGATGTTGTCGTCGGGCATGATGAATGATGATGGCTGATGACGATACACGAGTGCGATATCAGTTATATAATGGTCGATTGGTTGTAAGTTGTCGATAGATACCAGGCATCAGCATAGGACAACAACGAAACATCATCATATCCTTGCTTTGTTCTGCCCAAGGCCAAGGGGTTGGGATTTGAGTGGTTGAGAGTTTCGTGAAGGTGCGGTCGGCGGGGTTGCGGCAATCGTTTTTCGGCGGGAATCAGCAACAATGACGTCATCGGATCTTGATTGACGCCGCTCGTAAAAGAGAAGGTTCACTCTCTCGGTAACAATTCGTACACTATGTCTCATGGTCATGGATTACTTCGTGAAATCATGAAATTTCCGCTGCCATCCATCCTCGCAGTTCTGCTCACCGCCCTCGACCCAAACTCCATAGTAGCAGCATTTTCTCCCTCTCACCGCGCCGCCAACAATTTCAAAGTTATTACCACTGGCGCATCATCATCATCATCATGCCTGTCCATCTCCGCCCTGGAAACACTCGCTGACATGACCATCCTTTCCATCGACTCCGGCGATATCGACACAGTCTCCTCCTATGCCAAAACCGGTCTCATCACCGACGCTACCACCAACCCGCTCTTCGTATCACAGGCTGCGGCCAGGGGCGAAGCTCGATACGAAGACATGGTTGCCGAGGCAGTCTCGTACGCCAAGCGCGTGACCTGCACCGAGGGAGGGTGCCCGGTACCCGAAGACTCGTTAAATGTCGCCATGGACAAGCTGGCCGTGAATCTAGGACGGGAACTCGCATTGCTGGTTCCCGGAAGGGTGTCCACGGAAGTGGACATTCGGTTGAGTTACGATACCCAACGAAGCGTCGACCGCGCACGGTCCATTGTGGCCATGTACAGGGAGGAGTGCGGCGTGCCGTCCAATCGGATATTGATCAAATTGGCAGGAACATGGGAGGGAATACAGGCAGCGAAAATTTTGGAGGCCGAGGGCATTCAATGTAATATAACGCTGGTATTCAGTTTTTTACAAGCGGCAGCCGCGGCACAAGCCAAGGCGTACTTGATCAGTCCTTTCCCTGGTCGGATATTAGATTGGCATAAGAAGCAGACGGGTGGCACCGCTACTGGATATTCTCCCGATGCTGATCCAGGTGTCTTGGCAGTGAAGCGCATGTATGCCTACTTTCGGAAATTCGGATACAATACCATTTGTATGCCGGCATCGTGGCGTCCATCGCGTGGGAATGATGTATTGGGATCCGACGTGGATGAAATATTGGCATTGGCTGGAGTTGATGAGATGACCATCCCACCATCCTTACTGAATTCATTATCAATTCTGGAGAGTTCCCAGGTAGTTCGGAAGGTGGAACCAATAAGTGCAGCGGCATCTTGTAATGATCCGGATTTTAAGTTAACCGAAGAGAGTTATGCAGCATATTGGAGGACGGATGTGTGCGGGCAAGAGAAGTTGAAGGAGGGGATTGATGCTTTTACGACGGAGACTGAGAAGCTTATCAAGGTATTGATTGATAAGTTCTGATTTGCTCTTTGGATTTCGGTTAAACGACTTCGCATACTTCCCAAATGAGTACAAGTATTGAGTGCAACTCATGGGAAAGGTACAAAAATCAATCGATAAGGAGGAATGATGCACTGGCTTGCTCAACGGGTAGCTCTTTGCATTGAGATGTTGTTAACATGTTAGACATGAAATCAAACATGCTTTAATTCATACACTACTCGCTACAAAGTAAAACTATTTGTGGTGACACCGCAGTTCCTCTAAATGTTGTTGATGGCAAACAAAAACGCTGGATCGTCATATTGTTCCGCTACAAAGGCTGGAACATCCATGCCTCGGAGTTTCTTTTGAACCGTCACCGCGTCCACATAGTCGTAAGGTTCCATGTTGCCAAATGGATACTCTTGCCCTATCATCTCGTACTGGACAAACGGACGATAACAAAAGATTAATAAATACTGGTCCAGGTCAGGAGTATATTATGTGTCAACCCTCTATAGTGGAGTTGCACTCACCTTCTCCTTGCCCAAAGTATGATATGGAAGAAGTTCCACGTGAGTGAAAACTGGGCTCAAGTCTTTTGCAAAAGCTGCCAGTTCTCGAATTTCTTCGTCGGTATCTGTCATGTCCTTCAGGAGAACCCACCGCAATGACAGTCGAGTGTCTTTGTAGTTATCTCGGATGTAGCGTGCAAACTCCCTCGCACGAATATTGTTTGCTTCGGGTACTCCGCTAATGAAGGACGCCAGCTTAAGGTCCATTGCTTTGATACAGAGCATGACATAGTCGGTTACGGGAAGAACTTTATCCCATATCTCCCTATTCCCATGACCCGCCGTGTCTAAACATGTGGTCAATGATAAATCTTTTGCTCGCTTGAACACTGATCGAACGAAAGCCGGCTGCAGTAGAGGCTCGCCACCAGAGAGCGTTAAGCCTCCATCATTCGGCTGTAAGAAATGTTTGTATCTGCTCAAGACGTTGCCAACCTGTTCATCACTTATGGCGAACTCTGGGCAATGGAAAGGGTCCACTATACATTGCGTTTCGGGGTTGGAGCAAAATTTACATCTCTTTGAGCATCCCTGTAGAAACACAAGTGTCCTAATCCCTGGACCGTCGTTGGAACTGAATGTTTCCAGCGAATGTACACTTCCTACCACCGGCAAGCCTTCTAAATCTTCGGTATGAAAGTCACCATCGGTGAAGAATCCAGGAGATATAACCAAATCATTCGATGTGGGATCAACGTCGAAACATTCGCAGAAATGATAGGATGAAATCTTCGAATTGCTTGCAATCGCGCTTCCATGCATTGTCCGCTTGAGAACCTCCTCTCGCTGCTCTGGAGTACTGTACAACATGAAAAAACAAGTAAGTCAGAATCAATAAAGGGCGTAAGGATAGAATCATGCCTCAAACTTACAGCTGATTGAACCTCACGGCATAGCCTGATACCCGAATGGTAAGATCTGGATATTTCTCAGGATGAAGGTGGGCATCCTTCAACAACT
>JALLBB010000518.1:0-14605 GCA_036939735.1 Discostella stelligera
AATAAGCGAAGAAGGCCCTTTCCCATCTTCGACTTAAATTCCATAACCGCCATCGCATAATCAAGGTCATAGTCAAAGCCAGCGTATGTGTATGGCCACTTTAATCGGGGGCTATGATCGTCCTCACTCATGAGAAAGCGAACAATATTACAAAACAGCTCCGGCGAGGCGATTACATGCTGGATTGCGTCATCTTGTCCGTCTTCTTGCTCTTGCCGGGTCAGCATTGACTCGAGTTCCTGGTGCTTGGCTGGTCCAAGCAATTTAGACAAAGCACTCGTTTCATTCTCACACGTCAAACAAGCATGAACAGCTCCATCGCCTGACAGCTGAAGAACCGATTTCATGGTTGCATCAATTACCCCTTGCCTACAACGTGTATCGCTGACCATACTCGTACGCTCACACAGCCATTGGACTGTGAGAACATTCATACTGTAAAATGCAGCGAACATGTCACCAATGCGATCATAGATTTGAGGATTATCGAGCTCAATGGAATCAACACGTTCCACAATGTCACTTATGGCAGCCTTTACATCAGAACCTTTTACCCTCTTTTTCTTGTAGAGTAGGACAACCATCTTCATGATGGACTGAAACGCAGTCTTCTTGCAATCAATTGCAGCATAATCAACATTGACTTGAACAATTGTCTTTCCTGCATCTGGAGTGGCAATGACATCATCAATTGACTCCAAAAGGTTTTCCTCATTTTGATCATGCAACCATTCTTGACGCATACATATGGCACGAATTCTCAGCTTATCTGAAGATACGGCTGCACCACTGCGGTCCCTACTATCCCATGAAATCCTTTCTCTTCGACCCTGCAAATCAATCAACGAGTTATACACAAACCTCAACTTGGAGCAAAGAGTGTTGTCCACACTCGATTCCTTGATTTTTACAAAATAGAATTTCGAATGTGGTAGTGCCGTGATGTTTTGATTGCCGATCGTTCTGAATAGGTGAACGACCGTCTCATGATCCTTCTCTTCCATCTCGCTATTCATGCCGGCTAAGGGGAGCAGGCCACCATTCGGACCTTCTTGAAGTTTAAGAAGACGATGAATAACGAATTGCATGATTGTCCTCCCAATGATGCCGATCTTATAAAGTTCACCGACTGGCGGGGCACATGAGATGATGAGTTGACCTCGTTCAATCAAGAAAAAAGAAAGATGGGGCAAGACTTACTAAACTTGACATTGCCCAGGATTTGCTCCTGAATAGGAAGCTTCCTACACTCTACCGCCTCTGCTTTCTCGATATTTTCCTTTTCTGCCAAGCCATTGTAGAATTCTTCTTCACATTTGTTCAACAACCTTGTCTTGAACGAGTTCATCTTGTTAGCATGATTCATCGAGTCTATTTCACTTGTTAAGATCTCAAGTAAACGTTGTTGCCCACGCTTAGAAGCCTCTGAGATCGGGAAGAAAGTTGAATAGTACTTGCCAGCGGAGGATGAATGCAATATTTTGATGAATGTGCCATGCTTGATGAGCAGCCGGTGCAATGTTAACTCCATATTACCGCGCGCAATAGGTTCGATATTCTCATCAGATAATGCCGCATCTATGCATTGCTTCTCGTTCTCAAACGGACCGACAAC
Organism: Discostella stelligera; assembly: GCA_036939735.1. Lineage (NCBI taxonomy): Eukaryota > Bacillariophyta > Thalassiosirophyceae > Thalassiosirales > Thalassiosiraceae > Discostella > Discostella stelligera. The sequence goes on from JALLBB010000518.1 coordinate 1,616, forward strand.
CTCGGCGTCGTTAATGCTCACGTAATTACTCCATCGATAGCTTACGCTCTCACTACATTCGGCGCTATCTTGCGCTGCCAATGGGCCTTCATCACTCTCAATAATCTTGATGAAAAAATGTCCCCTCTGAGCCCGTATTTGTAGTCCTAAACATAATAGGGCATACAAATCAGAAAATAGAGGCTCAGACACTGCCTTTTCATACACCATATTGACTACCATGGGTATCAATCCATAATTCAATACCAGAATATTGTACAAATCATCAGACAATTTGTCAAGATTATCCATGGACAGCTTGTTTAAAAGGCTCTTGAATTTTCTCTCAACTATAGCCAAATTAGAACAATCTTTGGGTGGCGCCCAACATTTATCTGTGCGTAAAAGCGGATCTTGAGCATAATGTGCTTGTTCTGGACCATTGCCGTCGCCTGTGTTGGATGGACATGAAAGAGCGCATCCCGCGATAAAGTTCAGGATGAAATTGCTTCGAAGATGCTACCAGCCAAACATAACCATCACGCACCTTCTTGGTCCAAGTCGACCACAGCAACACCCCCTTCAACTCCTCCTTGACCTCTAATTCCACCACAACGAATTAAACCAAGTTTCTTCTCGCAGTTCATCATAATGGTGTAGAAATATTATGGTGGGGTATGATTTGGGTTGGGCAGTTAAAGGATTTTCATGTGAATAAGATCGTCCCTTTTTGACTTCTCGTTGTACAATAACTTTGATGATGGATGTATTCTAGGTAGAGAGGGGCACTTGCCACAGGGATCTATCCGTAAAAAGTTCCATCTTCTCTGGCATTCATGAAGTAACTACTGCAGGCCATGAGAAGAAATGGGGGCTTTCGGATCAACGACGAATAGAGCACGTTGAGCATAGCCATGAGCACTTCATCGCCAATAACCTGTTCAAGGTCCTCCAATGGCAAATCCTCTTGGATGATACCGTAGGTCGCTCTTCGCTTTGAAACAGCTCCTCAGATTTCGTGACATCGAGATTGGAAGTCGGTTGCATGAAAATAATAAGAATAAGGGAGTTTCAGGTGGAATGACAAGGTTGTTAAACACCTCCCATTTCGTTCTTCACTCATCAAGCGCGTTGGATGATGAGTGTTTAGCACTCAAACAATGAACTTTGCAACCCATATATGTATTGAAATTTTTTATTGTTCTTTTCCTTGGGGCTGGCAACAAGCCGATAAAGCGGTACAAGTTATGGATCTTGTTTAGATCCTCACAACAGTCGGCTAGGATGGTGGTTTTTGGATTCACCCACAAAACTCGCAAGATAAATCGATGAAATCATCGCGATAATTTTCGTCCTCAAAGGATGAAACAGCGCAATAATCACCAACATCCGAATGACAGCTCTCATACATCTGTGCTATGCATGCTTGGACATCAGGTTCTTCTTGAATAAACCTCATTTTCCAGAAGTGATCAGGCTGCTCCGCGCTGTTGGAATAAGCGAAGAAGGCCCTTTCCCATCTTCGACTTAAATTCCATAACCGCCATCGTTCGAGGCAAACTTTTTGCCATAAAATATTGGATGATGTTGCTTCATGGAAGCTTTTAGACACCACCGAAAGTTCTACAAGCGTTCGAGGGTAATACCGTATTTGAGTGATTGCATCATAGTCCATCGGGACAAAGCAAAAAATGTGAACTAGAAGCTCTGGCACGGCGAATACCTTCTCTGATGGCGATACTTGTCGGATGATGCCACTGGAACCAGAGCCATAGATGATTTTTGGTTCATGAGATTTCATATTTTCATTGTTGATAATGAAACTGTAGAGGATGATGCTTGACTTCTTGGTGATCAGCGATGCGAACTCTATGATATCTTGTAGTACGATTAGGCAAGCTGGTGTTGGTGTCGGCTTGTACGAATCGTATGACAACATGACAACAGGTGTCAACCTCACGACTGCTCATGGCATCATTCCTGGCGAAAAAAGGGGTGTGATTTGGCAATGACGGATGGTACCTCCTGGCGTTCGCGCCATCAGCAATTGATTGTCTCTGGTATTTTCACATTTCCAACCATCATTACTGTATCATGGTACATCATCGGAATAGAAAAGAGAGAATAAAATTTGTCACAGTGAGAGTCATGTACGATCTACCATGACCCAAATCATGAATTCCCATTACATTCATACTTTCGCGCACATCATGAAACTCTGGGTGAGAACAACTTCAAGAATGCATCTTGGCTCGAGTAATTGATACTCGCATAGTGACTTCCCACATCATAAACTCAGATCTCCCTTTTCAGCCGTGGTGTTTTGACTAATCAATCGATTCAACATTTCACTCCATCCGTGTCCGAAAATCCCTTCTTTTTGGCAATTATACGAACTCCACCGAGATTATTGGCAGAGAAAAGCTTAGCCACGGCCTCATAAAAGTCAAGTAGGCTCAAATATGTTGGCTCTCCGTGCACATCTTCGAATCTCTGTCTATCGGCAACAAAATTTATCACCCTCTCATTCACGTACTTTGACCATTCCATAGTTTTATCTACAAATTGAACGAGATGAAAACCAGAAGCCTCGAGCTGGGAAACATATTCCTCCCGCGTCGGCAAGTCAAAGGCGTAAACATCCTCGGCAAGCGACCTCACTTCATTATCAGAGAAGGGCGATCGGCAATAGTAGTCTTCGACAAATAGCGTCCCGCCGGGTTTCAACATTAGTGCGCACTTGTCCAAGAGAGACCTCTTGTCTGCAATGTGAAGGAAGACCAAAAAGCTAACTACACCGTCGTAGGAGGATAGGCCACCTCCGAGCCGGTCGAGGTTAAAAGTTAGGATATTACCCCATTCGTGCTTTACCCTGTCGTCCATCCTGCACTTGTTCGTTAAATACTCGCCCATTTCATGAATATCTTGTTGCAGCTCCAACGCCGTCGTCAGGCAATTGGACCTCCCCGCTAAATAGCGGGCAGTACCCCCAAATCCGGAACCTACATCCAGCACCCTGCTGCTGCTGGTAGTACCGCTGTTGGTCGACTCGAGCTTCATTGTCGAAATGGCATCGTCGATGGCGCCGTTTCCCATGTAATGCATCGAGTCGAGTTCTTCCAGTGCCAGGGGATCATCGATGCAATCATCGCTTTGCAGCATCCCGCGGTCGGCCAGCTCATTTTTGATGCGTTCGACGTGGGTGTACAATTTCATAGTTTTGATATCGTTATCATTGCGTTCCATCTTCGAAAAAGGAAAAAGGAGAGTCGAATGAATTATTTATTTGGCTAGCCCAAGTCTCATTTTTTAATGTGTGACGAGGAAGAAGTGGTGCATGTACGAAAGAGATTGATGTTGTGTTGCCGTGTTCGCGTCATTCGTCGTGCGTCACAAAAAAATACCCCACGTCAAGATGACGCCGTCAAAACGAAGAGCAGCCTTGCGTGCCTCCTCCAACTACTTCTTCAACTCTCTACTACCAGACGCGGTGTAGATAAAATAATAATAATACTAACCGCCGAGTCAAAGCACCCCGTCGGTCGCCATGGGCGTCGTTCATTCGACGAAGAACAACGGTATAATCGCAGTGGCGATGGCGATGGTCGGTCACCCTGCCGTCGTCGTCGCTGCTTTCAATGGTGGACAAAGCAGAGCCATTATTCATGGAGGCGGTGGACGGATTTCGAGCGTCGATGATTGGCGGTGGACTGCGGAGCATCCTCTCGTCGGTGTCTCGAGCCAGTTCCCATCCTCGATAGCAGCCGAAGCGACCAGGAATGGGGATGCTATCACAGCAGTAGATGATGATGATGAAGACGATGACGATGTCGTCCTCGATGAAAATTGGGCCAAACGATTCAGTTCCAATTATTCTCCTGCCTCCAACTCTCCTTTCGATTCGTCGGAGACATCTCGATCAGCAGCAGCAGCAGTGCCGGAACTCGGAGGAGCAGCAGCTGCAGCAGCAGTTTCTGGAGGAGCAAACGACAGATATCATCATCCACTCATTGAATCGTGGCTTCAATCCCACATCCCAGCACTCTCCCCCTCCGAGAGCCAATCATATGCAACGATACTCGCCAACGACGGCTTCACTTCGCTCGAAAGTCTGAATTCCATCAACTCAAAATCATCGGGCAGGGTCGAAGATTTGTATTTTATGAAAAAGGACCATCGTAGAAGATTGATGGTAGAGCTCGGTGTCATGAGATCACGACGCAGCAGGGCAGTGGGTATTGCGACGACTGGGAGAAGAACATCCCGATTGGCCAATACCGCGAACAAGGAGAGTGCACTAAAGCAGCCGCCGCTGGATGAATCTATATCAATATGGCTTGCGGAGCAGAGCCGGCTTGTGGACGAGCGTGCACGGGAGGATGCTGCTACAACAACCACCACTACTACTACTGCTACAACTGCAAATGAGACACAGTTCAGGGAGACAATGGGGCATAGTCCAACGCGGGATTCAATGAATGATAATGCAGGAAAACAATATAAATGGGAAATAGATGGACGAGGTACCATCCAGGATGATTTATCAGCGCGATTTTCATCTTTAGATGATCGTTTGACGGATGGTTCCGCCCAAAATCAGATGCGACGGCTCAGGGAACTGAGAGAGGCATTTCAACGAAGCGAAAGCGCATCGATGCAAGGAATAATGGAAGATGAAATTATCCTTGATGATGTAACTGCGCGATATTCTTCATTAGAAATAAAGCCACTTGACGAAGGCTCTGCAGAAAAGGAGAATCGAAGACTTAGGGAGTTGAGGGAGGCATTCAAAAGGAAAGCCGAAAATTTTGAGAGCAACGATTCTTCTATATCTGAGTACTGCGCATCTACACCCGATGACTTTGCAATGAGGTATTATTCCTTGGATACATCTGTGGTGTTGGATAAGGTCGGCTCTGCCAAGAAGGAAGCTCGTCGTTTGGCGGAATTGAAGGAGATGTACCTAACCAGGAAGAAAAAAATGTTCAACACTGAAACAGAGAGCATTGAAGATGATGACCCATTGCGTTTGGATCTTCTAAAAAGGCCAACGACAGAGGAAACATATATTGAACCGAAGGAGCGGATGCGAATAAATGAAATCCAAAGGCTTGCTCGCCTTGCAGCTGAGAAGAAGGTAGAGATAGTCGTTCGACATCCTTCCCGACAACAACGACAAGACCAAAAGCAAGTAGCAAAAGAGCGTACCAGTCTTCTTGGCAGTAACGCTCGGAACAATGCTTTCGTCCCGAATCGATACAAGATAAAAGAGGAACGACGACTTGAAACATTACAACTAAACTTTGTGAAGAAGAAACGAAGCGATACCAAAAAACGTTCAGCCGTAAGTTCTCAGACGCCGCCGAACGAGAGCGGAAGGATACGTTCCTCTGACGCTGCTACTCGAACTGCGAGACAGGAGTCTATTCTCGCGGAAATGAAGGTCATTCTTGCTGAGATGGATCAACGTACGAAAGCTCATGGGCAGTTTTCATTTCAACAGCCTTCTAACCAAAAGAAAGCCAGAATAAGTGCCGATCAACAAGGTAATGAGTGCGAAGTAGACGACGACGAGTGTTGGGATATAACACGCAGTCCAAACTTTTACCCCCGTGAAGCTCAGTCTCTGGCAACGACTCTTCCACCGATCGAAAATATAAAAAGTGCTTCGAGGCAAGATGCTGTGAAAGAAGCTGGAGTTCTAAATCAAACTGCTTCGACGACACTGCTCCAAGCTGCACCGACGCAACACAGGGACCTGGCTATGGAATTGCACCCTACACCTCTGGATTTCTTAGATTCTAAATCAAACACGGTATTATCATTAGAAGAATCTTTGGAAAAAATTGCTGACGGAGTGGTAGAGTTTGCACCTGAAGGAGAATCTAACTCGCCACCGGTTCCCCCCATACAGCAAACGGCAGAAGACTTGTCTAATGACTTAGAGCTTGAACTAGTTGTAGAGAGCGCAATCTTATTGAGGGACAAATCGCAATCAACAGATACATCCTCGCTTGAGTCTATTGCAATAGGTCCACGAATTGCAACTGACAATAGAGTGGAGGCTACTGAGCAACACACCAAACGATCGACCTCATTGTACCAGCAGATCCAGTCAGATCAAGAACAGAATAGGGAGCCACACGACATTAAAGCTACATCACACCATCTTTTGACAAAGACACATATTCAACCGCATGATGTTCTTTTGGATGTTTCATCTCGTTTTCCTGAGACCCGACCTTTCATGACGGTACACGCGAGACAACAAAATCGAAGGTTCGACGAACGAGTCAATTCAACGAAGCAAGCCGTTCAGAATATTGCGAATCGATTCTCAAAAGATCGCACCTCGTTTTTGGCGTTTCCACCACGGAAAGAGCTGAAGTCGGCATCAACTATTAAAGACCTTTCTTCTCCAAACGCACCTGGAACTCTTTCACCCAATCTATCGCCTTCAACGGATGCTTTCCGGGTGATGACTTCGAGTCAATTTCTCGATAAACCTCGCCCGTTTCAACCCAATTTAGACATGGTATCGTCGAACACGAGTGGATCGAGGTTTAAGCGGACCACCCGCCCAATGCCGAGTGTGAACGAAATGGCGATGACTAAAACAAGCAGGACACTGGAAGTAGCCCCAGTAGATAAGGCCAGAAACCTAGCGCCTATCAATATCAATATTGGTGGAAGTAATCAATCTGGCGACGAACAAGTAATGGACTGGCTACTTACTCACATACCAGATCTCCAAGAGGCCGATGCCATCTTCTACTTTAGGTCGTTATTGAGCGATGGGTTTGATTGCAGGGAAAGCCTGAGCGAAATTTTGGCGGAAGACTTGCAATTCATGTCGAGAGAACATCAAGAAGCATTGATCCAAGGTCATCTGAAGGCTAACGAAGTCGCTACCAAAAAAGGAGAATGAATACTGAGTAGTAATTAGAGGAGTACAGGCGCAAAAATGTTCATATTGTCAACTACATAATTGCATAATTACTCTCCTTTGTGCAGTCGAGGATAAATGATGTTAAGAATTCCATGTGAACAATCCTCCGCTGGAATTCAGACATTCTGAATCAGACAAATTAACATTCCCATGCACTGGATATTATTTCCTTCGCTTCTTTGACCTCTTTGAATTTTCTCGCAGCTCTCTTCTTATTCCCCTTGTACTTGTCGGGATGATATTGTCGGACCAACGCTTTGAACTGCTTCTTCAGCCATGCACATTTAATGTCCTTTGTCCGTTGATCAAGATCGATGGGAAGTTGCAGAATCTTTGCGTGATCTCGTTCGGGGGGTCGACCGTCGGGATAGCCAGTGTTCTCGTTGAACCGATGATCTTTTTCACCTCCATTCCACAGTTTTTGCTGATGCATTGCCTGTTGGAGCTTTTGTTGAAGTTGACGCTTCTCTTGCATGTGCTCCTGGTCCTCTGGCACTAGATCAAAAGCGGCACGCAAGTCGCTCACGGCCTCGTCGTAGTCCATATCGAGCAGGAGAGCCTCGGCTCGGACGAGGTGTGCCTCCTTCCGCGATTCCACTGAGACCACAGATTCATTTGCAAGACGAAGTTCCACGGCCTGATCACAATTCTGCAAAGCGTCTTCGTGCTTGCCCATACTGCTTAGTATGGTGCATCGCTTGAGCTGGATCTTGCTACGAAATAGTGGCGAGTCTACGTCAAGACCACGCATGGCTGAGAGACTCTCAGTTACAAAATCGGAAGCAGCGTTGTTATACCCCTTTTGGATTTGTTCCTCAGCCTTGTCCAAGAGCTTCACAACCTTTTTCAGCCCACGGTACTGCTGACGTGCTCGCTCCTGTTCAGGATCAAATTTCAGCACGTTTTGATAGAATGATATAGCATTTTCTGACAGCCCAAGTTGCATCGCCGCGTTAGAACCTAAAGTTGTTGCCATCATCCGAGGCGAGTCGTTCAGCCAAGGTTCGTGGTTCGCGGCCTGCGCGATTAATTTGCCTGCAGCTGACAATGCCTGTTTATGATTACCCTCCATTTCGTGGCAACGCGCTTCAATGAGGAGTATGTCAACAGTCTTATCTGATGGTGGAATTTTTCGAAGGAGTTGAAGTGTTTCACTCCAATTTCCACCTTGCGGTCCAGCTGCAGTAAAAGTCTGTATAACATTGGAAATTAACATCTGACTTTCAGAATCAGTTGTTTCTGTTGAGCCATCGGCGCTGATTGATACCTCTGACCGAATGCCCTCAAGTAATAACTGCTGCAATCTTTCCCCGAACTTTACAAAGTTGGCCTCGTACTCTTTCTTCCGTTCCTCGGCTTCTGCCATAGCCTCCAATTCTTCCATCCTCCGCTTCTCGAGTTTGGCCTCCTCCAGCGCCAATTTGCGTTCTCTTTCCCTCTGCTTTCGAACGCTAACAAATGCCCACTGCAATGATTGCTCACACTTTTCAACAAAATCAACCTCAGTGCCTGATTTAAGCAAGGCACGTATCAGGTCTGCGCCTGCGGAGTCATACAGCTCCGCTTTACGCAGGTCTTCGGCTCGTTTCCACAACTTGCCAGCGCTGCATGAACGACTCTTTTTTTTGTCAGACTCACCACCGCAGTGAGTGATTTCCGACGATGGTGAATATTCTTGGCCGGATAGGGATGAAGTGAGCGACTGATGCAATTCCCTGGCAATGTCCAATACGGTTGAAATAGGCATAACCCCGTTTTCATAATGGGATGTATATTGCTCAGCAAATCTGAATGCACCGATAGCAGCATCCTCCCCTCGATAAATAAATGCCGTGCCCTTCTTGGAAACGATCTCGCCTTTCTGATCCACCGCTCCATCGTCGTTGTCGTCGCTCCTAATGTCAGCGCAGGATGCGGCGCAATTTTCGAGCATGTAATCAGGATTGGCCATGCACTCCCCCTGAGCAGCCCATCCGACACATCCCTCATTTTGATCTTCTACTGTTTCTGCATCCTTTTTCCTCTTTACATGCACTTTAGTTGCGGGTAAGAAAACTTCGATAGATGTCACGATTTCCAATCCTTCATCATTACTATTAGTATTGTCCGCCGCGCCAGAGTTGGTGGTCCCCAAAATTATGAGCATCAGTAATAGTAATAGGGAAAGTGATTGAAGGTAATAGAAATAACCTCGCTGTCGCAATTGGCGGTAGCCAGATCTTCTGTAGATCGCGCCGCCCATTTCTCCCATCGCTATTTCCATTGTCAGGTCTCATTCATGAATACTACACAACATCATGTTGAGCAGACCGCGGCGGCGAGAGGTCTTGGTGCGTGTACTAATTCCTACTAAGACGACACGTGGAAACGCTGTTTTGGTTATTTTTGTATCAAATGGAACACTTTTCTTTATCTCTCTATGGGAAAAGATCCCAAACAAAACACGGAATGCATCGTTCTACCGATTGACTGCGGCTAAAGGCCGAATGAACTAGATGCTTTCTTGAACAATTCCTTCCTCTTCTTTTCTATTGTGGAAACGTCGGCATCCCTGTTCAGCGTGTGCACGTCCTCAAATGACATGCTGTTCCCATCCAGTTTCTGCTTCCAAGCATTTCCTCCACAAATAGTTGTCTTGCTCTTCAGCAACATGGACGATCCATCCACATTACCCACCGATACAAAGACATCTCCATCTTCCGCAATTATTCCTTCATCCGACTCATCAACAATGTTGTACAACACGGCACCCTTACCGGCAACGATCTTCCTAGCAGCACAATTCACAACAATGGCGTTTTCACCAATTTGAAGCTCTTGAGCCTCTACTGCTGCCATGGTAGCGTGCGCACCCACCGAGCCGCTCTTTGCCTTGCAAGAGAAAACACATGCGGTTCCATCCACGGCCACAGCCGAAACCTCCGAATTCGCTGTACGAGAAGTCACACCGAAGAATCGTCGGAGCAAATCAGCATCGGGACCATCGTGGGATAGTTTCAAATTGTTGGCAATGTAAAGTTTGAGGAGTCCATAATCCCACCAGCAGGCGTTGCTCCCAACATCGACGGCACCGAATAATCCCAATTCAGGGTTGGCGGAAAGGAAAGCTACCTTCATTCTCGTCATGCGGACATGATGCGCGCGAGATTCGTCATGTTCCACTCCCTTTTGCGACATGAGAGAGATGTACTCATCTTGGGGAAGGGTGAGAGGCATCCAAAAGTGTGGATCTGTGGTGGGGGTTAAGAGATAAAAGAGTTCTCAGTTAATTAACAACTTAACATAAAATCGACTCAATTTTCAATACCAGTGATATCCATATACATACCAGTATCAAGCTTTCCATCTTTCTTTGCCAACTCCGTCTTGAATTCTTCGCAAAGCGCCTCTAAAATCTTCGCGCTCACCGAAAAGCTTCCGAGACTCGGTCCCACTCGACCAATATCCCCCAAATTCTTCAGCATCCGCATGGCCGTGGCATGATCAACCTTCTCGACCTGTGCGGCATCTCCACTATCTCCTCCACTAACGGCAATAACACCATACTTCTCCAATCCCTTCTCTTTCCAGATCTGTGCCGTCGGTGGCTCCTGCTCAAGGGTGCACATAATGTCAACGTGGTGGGTGGGAGTGTACACGAAGGGCGAGGTGGGGATGAAGATTTGATCACCCCAAAAGACGGAAAGTCGGCCTGAGCGGGAGGAGGCGTAGATACCCGTTTGACGAACGACGGCCTCGAGGACTGTGATGGGTTCGTATGAACCATCGGAAAGTTGTTGGCAGACGGGCAGTTTCTTTTAATGCGATTCGCAAGTTTAAGTGAGGCCGCCCCGTGGTCTATCGTAAAGGCAAACGATTGTAGCAGAGAAATCACTCACCACACCCGGCTTGTTATTATTCTCGCTCGCTGGCAACGGAGCCAACCTCGTGCCCTTCCCGGCAGTATGATACAAAGCCGCCGAGATTTTCCCGCTTTTCAATTCAGCAGCAAGATCCACGCCATACATCTCCTTGGCAACACGACATGCCTTTTGGTACGCGTAGAGAGTACCCAATCCGTTCCCAGCACCAGAGGGGGAGGACCAATCCTCGGAAACGGCCAACACCATGGGATAAGTCATTGCTGTCGCGTCATTGCCATGGTCATTGTTGTTGTCGCCACGACGGTTCATGCAGATGCCCTTGCTCAATCGATCCATCCAATACGCGGCCTGAAAGTCATCGGTAGTGCAAATGATGGTCACATCGAAGAGGGCCGGTGATGTGGTGTTGGTGATGGCCGCCATGGCCGACTCGATAATGGCATTGGAGGACGACACCATGGTTCCAAATACTTCTTTATCGCGGGCCTTGAATTATGAGCGCTATGTTATGTGGCCTCCATCCGATCCTTCTCTTCCTTTCGTCTAAAAAATCTTCTTTTGTAACGGTCAAAAAAAGTGAATCTTTGTGCGAAAAAGATTCGAGCAAAATTACCTTTCGTAAGAGTCGTATCGTAAGGTAGAGACTAATAATACCTATCTATTAAAGATCTCATTGTCTTGTCTCTTCTCTTCCATCATCTCCGGAGTAGCAATAGAAGGTACTAGACTACGAGACTATTAGGTAGAGCCCTCTCTCTCTTCCACCGCACATGCCGGCGGCACTATCCTCGCCTTACCCATGTCTACGTCTCTACTGTGCGATGACCGACCATCATTGCTACCCCATGCACAGAGGTTCTGCTTCGGTGCTGTCGCCTCTATCACAATCATTGATGCAACATTGTTCCTCTCCCACGCAGCCAGCGGCATCATCATCTAACCCTGGCCGTGGCTTGACCACTAACACGCCATACATGCCGCCTTCATCTACATCATGCCATGACTTGTCTACGCCACGCCGTGGCTCTACCACTGTCACCCTGGCCTCATCAACGTCACCGTCATCGCTGCCGTGTCGTGGTTTTACCTCTCGTGCCACAATGTCATCCTTGTCGCCACCACTTGCTTTGCCATTGCCTAGGACGCCATCTATGGCACGCCATGGCTCCACCACTACTATGCTCACACTGTCATCATCACTGGCCCCTTCTACGGCCGGCTTTGGCTCCACCACTGCTGTGCCTGCTTAATCATCATATATGGCCACGCCCCCACATACGGTCCATCATGGCTCTCCAGCAATCTGTGTCACTCCAGGGACATATGTGCTGGAACCCAGTCCTCCTCTCCCATGCTGTTGTCTGCTTCTTCACGCCATGGATCAGCCCCATCAACATTAACTTCTTTGTTGCTTGTTGGGACTACTTGGTCTGTGGTCGTGGCTGGTTGCCACACTACTCAAAAAACCCACCCATCTCCCCCTGAAACACAACAATCAAGCCAGATGGGACAGTTGCTTTAAGCCACCACCCTGACTTGGATGCCTCCTTGGTGGATCGTGACCTGGATGCCCAGCCAGTGGATCAGGATTGCCAGGATCAGGATGCCTTAGGAGATTCTATCCTGTTGGTGAATGGGTGGTCTTGGTGGTTGATGGGGGGTTTCCTCATTGGTAAATAACGATGCGGGAGTTACCTTCTGCATGGGTTGGAGGGCTTGAGGGCTTTCTCATCAGATGATAGCTGGGGTACTGTTCTACCAGCTATCACTGACAGTAACCCCTCCTCTCTCTTGAACACTCTCCTCCTACACATGACCACCCTCATGACACAACATGAGACCACATGGAGACACCACAAGGCCCAACTATCTGAATACATTGCCATAAACACCTCTATTTTGACCTCCTTCTCTACCCACACAACGGCCATTACCCACCTTGGCTACCAACTCCAGGTCCTCCACTCAAATATCAGAGGCTCACTTGCTCGCTGCGACAGCTGCTGATCTCTCCCAATACACATGTGACATGAGCCAACTGTTATGCGCTATGCGCAGACAAGTGCCAGCTGGAAGCTGGCACAGTGCAAGAGATAAAAAAAATATACTTAATCCCTTTTAAGCAGGCACACTTAATCTTATTTAGGTGTACTGCTGGTGTACATTGATTCCTCAACACCCAAGATGAGTTAGCCTTAA
>JALLBB010000519.1:0-14582 GCA_036939735.1 Discostella stelligera
GCGAAGAAGAATTGGAGTATGAATATCACGGCAAAGGCTCTCATTGGTAGGGCGGGTTTGACGGAAGAGACAAAAAACCATTCTCACTTATTTTATTCTTACGCGGATTGGAAAAGGGCGGGAAAGTTGACTCGTGAGTCTAATAACAACAACAACAATAACAACAACAACAACCTGTCAGCAAGTCAGCATCATCCATCTCGCTCCACGCCGAACGCCGAGGGTTTGGAACGCAGTGCTCTCCCTTTTCATTTTCCCAGCTACTACTAAATACTGCATAGCCATGGCAAATAATGCGTCCGGCTTGACGGCATCTCTCATTCCCTGCTGCATCTGCGGCGCCATCATCGCACCCAACTCCTGCAATCAATGCACGTCCTGTCTAGCAAGCGTGGACATCGCCTCCATCATCCGCCGCGGCCCGGGCGGGGGAGATCTGGTCATACACCAGTGCCGCCAGTGTCGAAAATACGATCGCGCCGGGGACGGTCGCAGCTACATTCGCCTGGAGCCGGAAGGGCCCGACCTAATGGCAGTGCTATTGAAACAAATCCCGGCATTATTGGGCAAACGCGACCACCACGTCAAGAGGGCGGGCGTGCGGGGCTTGAAAATACTCGACTCCGCGTTCGTGTGGACGGAACCCCACAGCATGCGCATGCGAATCGCGCTGACGTTGAAAGCGGACGTCCACGACGTATCCATCCAGCAGCGAGTCAAGGTAGAGTTCATCGTGCAATGGAAACAGTGTCCCGACTGCATTAAGGAATCGCGACAACGGACGTGGCAGGCCATTGTTCAACTGCGCCAGAAACGGAATGACGACTCGCGGAAGGGGGGATTGCTCGTACTCGAACTTGCCATTGCGAGAAATGCAGAAATACGAAAGGATATCCTATCGGTGCAGACGCGAAAGAACGGATTCGATTTCTACTTTTCGTCCGTCGATAAGGCGCGACATTTCACGCAATACCTGGCCAAGGCGGCACCCGTGAGAAGCAAGACGACTCAATCGCTCGTCAGCGAGGATATCAAAAATAACACCGCCAACATTAAGACGACCATCGTTTGCGAGATGGTGCCACTCGTTCGCGATGATTTGATCGTGGTGCACAAGCGGGCCAGGGGCGTGGGAAATTTAACCGGGAGACTCTGTCTTGTATGGAAGATGTCATCGGTGATACATCTCGTGGATGCGTCTCCCGCCAGAGATGCGGATATCGGCGCTCGGTTTTCCGATTTGCACGCCGAGAGCTATTGGAAGGGAGGGGAGGAGAAGAGTTACCGATTGTTCCTTTCACCGAATCACCTTGTTCGTTTCGTTGTATTGGATGTGGAGCACTGCCGCGAACGGAGTAGGATGGACAGTCAAGACGAGGACACGAAACGAGTATCGTATCAGGGACCAACGAGCGGGGTCATGAAATATGCCCTTGCCGATGTTGAAGTAGCCAAAGAGACTGATTTTGGAGTCAATGATGAAACCTTCCGATGCGTAACGCATCTCGGACATTTGTTGCAAGTTGGGGATATTGTCTTGGGATATGACTTGAACACGACAGTCTTGCCGAGAGACGAGGAGAATATTGGATTGAACTCTAGCTATGATATGCCTGATATTATCCTTGTTCGGAAGGTGAAAGGGACGGCTACTGCTGCTATGTCCACTCACGAACGAGCAGAAAGGGCGATGAAAACAAAGGCAAAGTCTAGTGCATCACGAAAGAGGGAGCGGAGAATGAATAAGGAGGAACAGAAACAGAAAGCATTAGAAGAAGCTGCTGCGAGGATGGGGCTTGATTCCGAACACGATGTATACTTGGATTTGGACGACATTGAAATTGGAATTGGAGAGACCTTCTCTGCAGCTGTGCAAAAAGAGAATGCAAACTTTGAGAAGCAACTGGAGATGGATGAAGACCTGGCTAGTGATCTTTTGCTCGTAGAGCACAATCTAGCTAGCGGAATGGAGAAAGTTACAGTAGACGAAGCCGCCTTGTTCCCATAAAAGATTGAAAAGGAGAAGTTATGGGATGCGATAACAAATCCTCTGACTTCCAGCTGGTGCCGATGCTCAGAAACTCAGTGACTTGTGCTGGAAATTCTGGAAATGTTGTGTGCGTATCGTTGATGAGTCTTAATCATGTCTTCCGTTCGTATGGTAGTAGTCGCGGAAGAATTCCACAACGACGTATCGTACCCTGTGTTGTGTGCGACAACCTCACAGGTTGGTGCCACAAACCACGACACATAAAAGAACACTCTTGAGCTCTGGATTTTTCATAAACTCAGACTGGAAAAAAATGACTACTGTTAATCGAATCTTTGACGAGTCTTAAGTCTTTTAGTCGCGGAAGGTAGAAGGTCGTACTTACAAACCAGAGTTGTGTGCGACAACCTCACAGGTACCTCTTTCGATACTGAACACGAACACACCATCACCACCGAACAGAACAATCGTGAGATTTAAGAAACAGAACCCAGCAGCAGCCAGCAGCTCCGACAGATCTTATAACACATGTTTAGTATCCAGCGAGGGGCGCCACTTTCTTCTGGTTTCCTTTATTCGGAATCTGAAAGCAGTGTTGGGGCAAGGAGGAAGGGAGCCATGATGAAGGAGAAGGATAATGTGTGTGATGTTGATGTGGGCACCGCAGCCACTTCATCGTCCTGCTGCGATAACTCCGTGAGCCGTACCCTTTGCGATAACCAACACTTATCGACCAATCGAAGAGGGAATCGTGACGAAGCGATGGAGCAATCTGCATTGGAACATCAAGGATGTGTGATGAATAGCAGCAGCGCCGGCAAGTTCAACTCATCATCTAGGTCTCTCTCTGCATCTGCCGCCACTTATGGCAAGGAAAAGATCTCTTCACGAAATATAAAATTATCGAGCCAGTCGACGTCTAATGATGACGTAGATGCATCCACCTCCTCGAACCAACGGAGTGGCAAACGTAAAAACAAGCTAATTCTCCTTCGACGTTCTGTACAATACACAACACAACTCAAAACGGACCCAAGTGCCAATGATGATACCCCCAATTTTCTGCAGTCCAAGGACATTGTGACTGAAGATAAATCATTCAGCATCGGGCCCACATCTTCTCATTTTACGCTCGACATTCCATCAACTGGAATATCTCGCCCTTTAAGAGATAAGTCAAGCAATTCAGTGACGATTTCCAAGCCGCTTCTGGACGGTGCTTACGATCTCTTCGCTTTACCAACTGGTTTTTCGTCGGCATCCAGCCAGATTACCTCATTCTCAATTATATCCAATAGAAAGAATGTGGATTCAATTGAGCGCACATCTTCTGTCTTCAAATTTGACCGTTCATCGTCTTGGATATCAAAAGACACGGCAAGCACGTCATCAACATTTTCGGACCAAGTTGATGGGGCATACGATCTCTTCTCGCTGCCATCTGACTCCTCCATTTCACCAAGCCGATGTGATTCCAACAGATCCTTGGATTACATAACCAGTGTTGACAGACTGTCTCTTCATGATGATATTTCAGAATGCTCCATTCCAAAGCACAGAAAAGTTTCGTTCGACTCAACGGTGAAAGCGGCGACGATACCTTCTCGGTTGAGCTACTCCAGTAGGATGAAAACAAGGTTGTGGTCAAGTACCGAAGACATTTATTCCAACGCCCTGCGCAATGAAAAAGAGTTTGCCTTTGACGGGTGCGATTGGCGGACTGCTAGTGAAGAGTCCGACTTCCTGCTGTGCCCGTTCGCTTCCTCTATGCTGTCAGATGACGTCTTCGTGCATCCAGTCCATTTCGTCGGTTTATCTAAATCTCAGTCAATTTTGCAGCAATCTCAAGTTTTAATTCGCGAGGATAATGCTACAGCAGAGTCAGAACCAGAATTCAAAGTCGACAATTTAGGAGGGATATTTGATATGGACTAGAGTGCATACAAGGTTCAGCGAGCGACAAGTCTCCCAGTCTGCTGACAGGGTAATTTTACTGCCAAAATTCATGTGTATAATCAGGATACAATTAAATAATCACAATTTTTGATGATGTATCAGTATCTCCCTGCTTGGTCCATCACAAAGTCGTCCGCATGTCCACTGCGCAAGTAGCCCAGCAGCGGTCCATTGAAACAATCATCTGATTTGTAACAGCCGCACATTTGCTTATATTGCTGGTAGCTATATCTTTCTTCTTCTGAATGAGGGCTTGATTCAACATCGTTGCCCTGTCCTGCTGCTTCACCTAGAACTCCAAAGCATGATGAAATAACCAGCTTGTGAATTTTAGCACACCTCAAACTCTTTTCAAGAAAATGCATACGACAAAGTCTAGACGCTAAACGCAATGCATCCTTTGCTGTTTTCGGTTTCTTCCCACGCTTCAAGCCAGTCGCCCCAATTGTGATTTCCGCCCACTTCTTCCTTTCTGTCTCGGTAAGGCTATTCGCCTGGAAACTCTGGTGCCAGTTGATACTGATTCCACATGCAACCTCTTTTTTCACCGACTGATCGTGTTGTAAAGCTATTTCTTCATTCGATGGGCGGTTATCGGAGCTAAGAGTCTCATCTTGTAGGTTCTGCGCAGTGTTTTTGTTAACTTTTGGGGCCTTCCTTAAGACAGGGAGAGGATCCTGTATTTTCCTCTTCCTCGAATTGGTTTGTGCCGCCAAATATCGAAAATCCGCAGCTGATTTTGATGATTCAAATGTAATATCAACCACGGCAACAGTAGGAGGCTTAATCTGATTTGTATTTCGCTCATATTCATTCGAATTCAGAGCATTTCGTATCCTTCCAGGCACAGCTCGTTCAAGTGCAACCAACTGTCCGCCATAGACACCACCATCCACTGAAAGAGCGTCTTTACTTACACATATTGATGAAAACCATATAGGCCCAGGAATAAATTCTGATAATAACGATCCCTGTAAGCCGAAAATCCCCCATCTGAGAATTTTGTCAGAGCATGACATGGATGTAGTCCGCTTATCTGGCGGTATATTTGAACGTGAAGACTTGATGCGCGCCGCCCCCAAAGTTTGAATATCTTCTCTTCCTAGAGAGTAATTTGAAATGTTGTCGGTTGGATTAATTGGAGCGATGGGGACTGTTGAACTCGACAGCGACTGTGTTTCATTATTTGTCTCCTGTCCGCATAAAATAATCTTGGCGCCTGTAAAGTTCAGCTCTGTATCGTCTACACAGTTGGCATCGTCAATCGAAGTATTTTTCTCCGTTTGCTGCTTGCATCGCTTTCGAATCTCGTAGATGGCTGCATCGCCACAGGGAGAGTCACTAACATATAAATGCAACGTGATGCAAGATTTCAGCCGGAACGACAGGGTGGATCCATTATCATCTCGACTGGGAATAGATTCAACAACTTCTAACAAGTTACGTGCCTGTAAGTTTGCTTGTTTATCTTTCACCACGTCTTGATTTGTTGTTGCCATGTTTGATTTCATGAGTTCGAGAGAATACTCGATTTCATCCCAAAGACACGCCAACAGCCCCCGTCTAGCTAATGTTTCTGCATGAGAATCTTTAAGTACCATGCCATTGTAGCAGCTGCATATAAAATCGTCGTCAAAATCCTCACTGGATTGACTTTTACGACGTGATAAATCATCGGCGATGGTATTTGGAGGCGGAAACGACGAAACTGTTGAGCGAATGGAAGTGCATTTCGACCCAGTTGCACAGCTTACTACCCACATTTCTTCCTGGTCATCAGCTATTACTCGTCGATTGTCTCTCCGTGTCTCGTTAACAGGAGCACACGTGTCCTTAAGTTGGCGTCGACAAGCAACAATTGCAGCGTATACTGTCCATTCCCTCCCCGCTTGGGGTTTCCCCCCGTTATTGCTCGGGAGTGTGTGATTGTAGTGATCGATGGCGCATCTTGCTATACGGTTCGCATCGAAGCCGTTGTCATTAAATGAGTCGCGCATTGTGTGGGCAGAGACAGCGAGGTGTCCGTGTCTTGCATGCATACCAACGATGAATGATAGTCACACAGTGTTTGCTTCAATCAACACATCTCCGCATGATGGTCGGTCCATGTAATAATGCCATAATCCTCATGGTCGATTACCTGAAGTTGACAGTGGTTAGTGGTACTCTAGAGTATTAGGTCACTCAAAAGAGAGCGGCGGGAGGACAACATTAACACTCGCCTGGCCATCACCTACACGAGTATTGGCGGGAAAAGGTCAGCCACCAGAAAAAAGAGAACAATTTTATTGAGGAACACATCCTATCGTTCATCGTCGTCATCTCCGCCTCAGAGAGAGTACACATTGCCTCCGATTGGCAGGATACAGACATAATATTATTGGATCGGACCCTAATTATTATGGTGAAGCACGGAACAACGAAGAAGAGAAGATCCGGTCGGACCGGTCGGTCAAAACTTAAGGTGAGAGCCTCTCGTCGCCAGACACTGTGCGAACCACGAGAATGGATACTTCACACCATTCCGTGATGATGTCACTGATATCGTGAAATGCCACATCTTCTTTCTCCGCGGAATTACAACATCATCATTATGATGTAAAAATTTCAACAACAACGACAGAACCGAAATTATCAGTTTTACAAACCACCCCAAATCAGCGACGACACGGTCCGTTCTCAATGGAATCCACGAAAATCACCGGCACAGAACATGGCCAACATGGGTTTACAAACTTTGGTGAACTCATCCATTGATGCTCGTGCCAACTTTTCGCTCGGGAACAACAATAAGAATAACGATGACTCAAAGAAGAAGAATGTCGCCGTTGAATTATTCGATATACCACAATCGGACACCATGAACATCACCATGCTTCCTGGGAAGACATTTGCTCAAAGAAAATTACCCGTATCGATCGAGGATCAAAAGTATATCCACAAGTGCTTGGAGAAGCATGGTGATGATTACCATTCCATGATGAGAGATATCGCGACGAACGACATGCAACACACTGCATCTAAATTGAAGAAGATGGCAACGAGATTTTATTTATTGTCAGAGGATCAATTGAGGGTTACGATTCCGGAGAAGGTGCGGCATTTGATGGAGTGTTGTAAAGAGTAGTTAGAATGGTGATGCTATGGCAGGAGGATGGGAAACTACTGTTGTTGCTTCAGCTTTAGACGGAAAGAAAGTGCATCGTCGTTGCATGAATTGTAGTTCGTTGTTTAATAATTTATTGGATGCGAATAGATTACTAACATTATTGTAGGTACAAGAAGCTGGTAGAATATAACACGAACAAATAAGAAAATTCTTGTAATGGTTATGTCTGACAAGTGTTGTATCGCCCACCACGATAGCTCACAATATTATGATAGAGTTGTTATTGTTAATTGAGCAGAAGTAGTAGCAACTAAGTACCTATCTAGTAAATACGAGTACGGTACGCCAACACACAATCAACAACCATGAGAGTGAGTGTAACCCAGAAACGCTGCCATCCATTAGTAGTTCATCATCTTGAAAGGCGCGAGCAATACACTTTAATAGTGTGGTTACTGGGAGTACATTTAGGTTCATCATCTTGATGAAAGAATCAGTTACAGGAACTCGCCGACGCAAATGCAGCGTCAACCGCATCATCCGTGCCAATGCCTACTCCGTCTTCACTGCTGTCATTGTAATATTATTGGGCAGTCATTGCCAACGTGTACTTTCGACTTGCTCGACCAGGGCCAAATCTTTTTATTACGATGACTCTATGCTACCTCGCTCGTACATCTTAATTTTCAGAATAAGAGGCGGGGAAGAGGAGTCAACAGCATTGGACCGCTTGGGCCATCATTTAAATCTAGGCTCCGCCGACATGACATCATTGGCACATCATGAAGGAACAAGATTTTTTTCTGCATCCACTTTCCAAAACTATAAAGAACTATGGTGGAGAATACGTCTACTAAGAGGAGGGGTGGATGGCGAAAAAAGTGAGGATGGTCATGACATGCCAGAGTGCAAAGCTTGCGAATCGGATTCAGCTACTTCATCAGTGACCGAGGGTTCATCTGAGATCGTCGATACTCTTCAAGAAAATTCCGCACCTAACTACTATTCCTCGCAAAGAAAAAGTGAAAGTTCATTTGTATCATTCCTCTCTCGCTTTTGGTCACCAGTGGAGAAAAGCGATGGCCGTGCGAGTCGACGTAACATCGACACAACTGGGATTGCGCACAAGATGCCTCACGGACCTGACGGAAGGGGAGGTGGGATGGCAGTACTTTTGGATCGTCCGCATACATCATCTACTGATTCTTCGAAAGATCGAGGAGATTGCGAGAAAGACTTTGTTATTACAACGGAAGTTAGAAACGCCTGTGGCGAAACTAACGTTGCCGACACTACAGTGGAGACTGTGAAGTCCGTTTCAACCACTGGCACCCAGGAATCGGATAAAAATTCTGCGGCCTTTGTGGTAACTCCTAATATCTCATTATCAAATATTGAAACTACAAAAGAAGAATTTGCCAAGAAAATCCATCTGACAAAAATCAAACGGACGGTAGACATGATAACTTCCGTTGGCGAAGTTGGAGAAAATACTGCTGAGCATCATTCTTTACCATATGAAGCATCGGTTTCAGATGACATCTCTGCCGACCTTGAATTGAAGGATTACATATCCTCGGGATACGTGAGTCGCTGTATCATTTTATCCCTGCTCCTTTTACATTCATTTTTCTCAGCATTACAATTTTGTTCAACTTTGCCAACAGTGGGTTGTGATTGATCTCATTGCATCTCTTGGTTTATCATCGGTCATTGATGATCTCAAACTATCACGAGCATTACGCCCTGTTCGTAAATTTGCAGCGAAAGCAACAGGACTTCACGGATTAATCAGTGGCAAAGAGTGCGCAAACCCTCAATATTTTCTTGATAGTGAAAGTGCTATAAGTGGGGAGACATCCACGATCATTTCTATTGATGAGGAGCTAGGAATACATGATGCAAACGCAATAGAGGCCGAAATTCTCGCGCGTCGATTCGCAATTCGGAAATGGCGTCGGCGTGCTCAATCTGCGATCTCAAAACGCAGTAACAATTTCGGGAGAAGATGGGGGTTTCGGAGACGCAATCCTTTTGCGATCAATAAGGGTACTGTCGTTTCAAATTATGTGGTTGTACCAGCCTTGGATGTATCACTAGATGCCCTTGAGCAACGGAGGCGCAATCGTGTGGAGGAGATCGATGTCTTGCTTCACCGGGGCTTTGAACGATTGCTCGAGCTTCAATGTGAAAGGGATGATTTGCTATCTGCACCAAATCCTCTTTTCAATTATACAAAAAAGTATGATCCATCGACCAATCAAACGTTCGGTGACGTGAGAACTATACGCGAATTTAATTTTCCATCGCCTGAGTTGGTGAATGAATACAGTGAGTCTCTCTCCGCTATTTTGATTGTGAAATGCATGCGTTGCAATCCCCCCCGAGCGGATATGACAAAGTTCGTCCTGACTTGCACGTTTCATCGCGTCGTGGGCCGAAAGGCTCGGAAGTGTATGATGTGCTTGTACTGGGTTTGTCATGACTTCTGTGCCGCCGGTTGCAAAACGACATGCTAGAGGAAATTTTCGTCTCCCTTCTGCACAATGACAGACATTCTTTCAATTGTCATGTTGTTGTTATGAAAGGTCACATTTTTGAATCGAACGATTCTATTGTTATTCCACCCGATCCTTATATCTAGTTCTCATTTGTTCTATTTCATCATCCATTCGCTAATGCAGTTGGAGAGCTTGTTAGCCACGGAAGACTGCTCCGATTAAACCACACGTGCGTACTTGTTTGAATCGGCACATTTTAACATTTCCATAGACTGATCATTGACCTTTGAAAATAACAGAGAGTTATGGCGAAGTCAATCAGATTACGGATCGGACGATGACGAGATCGTAGGAGATGATTTGCTTACACCGGGAGCGGGTGCAAGAAAGCTGTACGAAAACATCGATCAATTAGTGACACTTGGTAATATGAACAAAGGAGGAGGTAGCTGGCTCCTAAGGACAGGGCTAGGAGGAGGTAGTTTGGGTGAAAAGTTAGGGGAAGCCATCGAAATTGCTGCATACAAAGGTATGTATCGATTGTCCCACTTGGACGCCTACTATTTCTATGAGTGCTTTGCTGTCATCACCACTGCCTCATTTCACTCTCTGTATCAAGGAGTATGTTCTGCTGTCATGTCGGTCTTTGCTCGAATGCTGTCCAATCTTCATGGGGTAAATGTCCTCTCTCACTCTGATATTCGAATATATATGGAGCAAGATCCTGATCTCCCGCCCGTTGACAAAAAACTTAGTCCTTTAAGCAGCGACAGTAATTACGCTCATGAAGCGATAAAAACGGCAATCCAAAGAGGATCAAAAAAGAAAAGGAAGACGAGTAAAAGTTCTTCATCAGGAAGGTCATCTACCCGCCGCCACGGGCACGATCTGAGTGAGGACGCCTTCATACAGCGAGGTGCTGTCGTGGAGACACTTATTTCGCACTGCCAAATTTCGGCTCCACTCCTGAAATTGTTTCCGTTGGATTGGCAACGCGCAATGGTTGGCAATATCATCACCTTAGTTGCTGCAATTGTTTCTGATTTGGCCGACGGGCTTCAAGTACAGCTATTTGGTCATGCACTGACTTTCTCGTTCAAGCCGATAACAGAAGCTGACATGATCCAACACATTGGTGCTGGAGGATTTCGACAAAACCATAGACGCACTAGGCCGGACGAGTTCGAGGCAGCAGTATTGGCTACTGCTATCGATATCAGCGAAAACTTGACTTTCTTAGACGGGTGGTTAGAATGGGTCGAGAGGAAGGTAGGTGGAGGGGTATTGCGGGCCCAAATCAGCAACTTGATTGCTCGCGTTGTTCTGACATTAATCGACGAAGTTCTCAGCGGAGCCAGGTTGGATTTGTGGTCGTCACAAGCAAATGGACCAAGATTGTACGCTGCACTCGAATATCGTGCACTCCATAAATAAGAAGCATTATGAATGTTTTTGTAAGGATAAATGGAATGTAATGTGATGCACTAATAATGGTCAAACTATTTGATACCATAGTAATTTCCGAACCTGCAAACATGATTCGTCGATGTCCCCAACATGTAATAGCTTTTAGTGGTTTCTTGCTCGAAAGGACTGCCCTGAACAAATCTTCTAATGATTGTGCTTTAACACAGGGTGTTGTTGTCTCCCAGTCCTCTACATACTCAATGAAGCTTCTCGATCCCTTACTCACGCAAGGATATTCTAATCCATATCCTCTGATAATCCCATGCCCGAATCTCTAATCTCACCCGCCTAAAGCTATGGCCCCCGAGCTCCGACGGCTGCTGTTTCGTGTTCCGTGCCACCCCGCCGCGCAGAGAACCACCGCCAGATCTTCCTTGCCGCACGCTTATAAGGATACCCAGCACGGCTGACACACACACCCTCGATCACGGGAGTTTTCTCGGCAGCAAACCCCGGCGTCGGGGGTGCTCGATGCAAACCATCGCGGACAATGCGAAGCTGCGTTACGCTTGAATTGCGATACTTGTGAAATAGCAGCAGCGAATACTTTGCATCAATGATGGGATCATGAATGCCAGATTGAATGTCTTCTCCTAAGAGATTCAGGCAGACGTGACGCAAGGAGAAGTGACGATATCTAGTGGCGAAGCCGAGGTATTCGTCCGATGACTTGTCTTCTTCGGATCCATCGGTGGTGGCTCCACCATCCGCTTCCTTCTCCTTGATCGCAACAACAGCCTCGTTAAGTATGCTGGGTACACGCTGGCGAAAAATCTCACTTATGTCCACGGTACGATCAAAGTCTTTCCCCGCAGTCAATCCAAGCCATTCCACATCATGATCAATAGCCTGTCCAACGATAACACCATTCTTCGGCAATGCAGCCTTAATGATACCTACGGCCTCCTCGAGTGATATGGCGTCTTCCCCTAGACAAAGTTCGGCTGTGAGTCCTGTGAGTGGCGTTAGATAACTCAAAACGCCAGCTCCATCCTTAGGAGGACGGATGATAATGTCAGCAAGGACATTGCCATCGCTATCCATCATGGCAACACGTCCCGGATAGCGATGGGATCGATCATTGAATTGAAAAGGTGGCACTCCCTCCTTGTTCCGTCCCTCATTGCCACATCCGTCATTGATACCCCGCGCACAACTTCCATATCCTGTGGCAACGCATTCCACATCAATGGAAAAGAAGGGCGGATCCTCAATTTCTTCCGTTTTCTTTTCTTCGCTAATATCTGCTGTTCCTTCGACCAATCCTTTCGACATGTTCTTGGTGATGAAAGAGGACGAATATGACGAGCGATCTTCCTCATCTTGTGCCTCCTTGGCCAACTGTATTGCCCTGGCCTTGTAGGGGTCAAACACTCGCTTGCTGGGTACAAACGATGTGGCCATGGCATTCATTATTTGGTTGTTAGTCGTAACCGCAGGTGGACGGTGGTGATAGGTGCTTTGATTGGGAGACACGATGGTATTTTGTTTGTTGCTGTTGATGTTGATGTTGCTGCTGCTGCTACTCGGGAACGCCACCAAAGTATTGTTCATGCTGGTCGTTGGATCAGCCGAGGTGGAGGGATCATGTCGAAAGTTACACGATGTGCCCCGGGTGCATAGTCCCTGAAGGAAAAAGCTGCAAATGGGCATTTCATTCTTGTTCCCTGATTACGAATAGATGATTGTTAGGGCCTGGCGGAGTAGAATACGACCAATGCTGCAAAAGAGATCTTAAATTAATCAACACGAGCGATGCTCACCTCTTCTCCTACCACTCCCAGTGCTAGCATTGCCACGTGACGCAGTATTGTTATTATTCTTCCCCGAAGAGGATTGGTTGTGATTGTTATTGGTATTGCTCCCTCGATTACTACCCGAAGATCCTCCTCCCCTGTTATTCCCTCTTCGGACGTGATGGGCATGATGATCACTAGAGTCAGCATTATTTCTCCCCTGCTGGTGACTATTCTGCCTGCTATTATTAGAGTGTGAGTTCGTGAAGCTGGGATCGGCAGAATTACTACGCGATGGCAATTTCACATCTGCAGTAGATGGTGGTGACGAGTTCCTCTTGTTGTTCGTAAGTTCCCTCTCCGAACTACTGTTGTTCGAGGCAGTATTTGCTGCCGTAGTAGCCGCAGCAGCACCAGCAGTGACGGCCACTGTGGTCGTTACTAAATTGCCTTCTAACAACACGGGAGACGTACTGGTACTAGGATCTTCATCAATGGTAGTGTTCGTGGTAGATGATCCAGCGGTGCTGCTCGTTGTCTCATCTTCCTTGGAGAGAGCCTTGATCACGTAGTTCTTTTTGTTGTGATTGTTGAGGTTTTTCTTGTCACAACTGCTGTTGCCTTGGGAGGTCGTAGAAGAAGAACGTAACGAGGCTTTGTCAACGATGACATCGGGCTTCTTTGAAATTACTGACATCATCACAACGGGAGGAGTGCTTGACGCAGTTTCTTTCTCCTTAGTGTTCGAGGAGACGACAGGCACTACCTTTCCAACATCACGAAATTCCATGATTTTTGAATTCCTACCATTCCACGCATTCGGTGGTGGCGGTGCTATTGCTGTTGCCCCCGCGGTATTGGTAGTGGTAGCCGCAGTTTTCGTGGCCGAAGTTATTGTAGAAGCGGTGGTGTTCCGGTCATTGTTGAGACTCGAGTCGGTAGCTTGTTTGGGTGTTGGTGCTGAGGAGGCAGCAGCAGCAGCAGCTTCAGCCACGGGAGAGATTGGCTTGGCTCCCAGTATGCTCTCGTTGCGTCCATTCCACGCCATTGTGAACGCGTTTGTTCAGAAAAAATATGATGGAAGTGAAAGAGAGTGTTGCAGTTACTTGCTGCTTGGGAATACTGACGGCGGATCAAACAAACCGAATCCCTCGCTTCGAGAAGTAGTGTCGAGCTTCTCGTGAGAAGGAGTCCAAGAGATAGACGATTACCAATCCCCTGCGATACTGCTTGAAACCTTTCCTAAGCGCGCCACGTGTCAGATAGGTGCGATTAGACAGAAATTTTTACTATTACGTTTCGAATGGAACCCCGGTTGACCAGAGTGGGGGTTTGCCAAAAAATATGAGCTGCGAAAAAATGTTGAAATATTGTTTGTTCAACACATTGCACTACGTGACTGTTAGCCCAGCAATGTCAATGCCATGCATGGAAGCGGTGTTGGTTGTTGAAGAGAGAGGTGTGATGTGTGGCTTTGGTGCGTCATGATCTTTTTCCCCCACCCTCTTGTTAGTTGTTGTGTGTCTCCCAACAGGACGTCTGTTCGTCTCACCCCCAGACTTGCTTTATGATCGCTAACTCTCGTCTCGCTCGAAACACTGGGTCTGGCCTCCTCCTCGATCCTCGACCACAAAGATTTTGTTGTACGAGCTACTACGAGCGTACAGACAATTGAAACTGCTGCAATCCCAGAACGATGCGGGAAGAGATCCGAGAGCGATGCCGGAAAGCGACGTAGGAATAGGACTAAAAATAAGAAGCGCTTCTACGTATGTAGCTGACTGTACTAAAGTCAACGTAGGACCACTTTTCGATCCCGGAAG
>JALLBB010000520.1:0-14614 GCA_036939735.1 Discostella stelligera
AAACGGACGGATATTGATGGAGCAATGGCTCGGCAAAGTCGGATCTGGTGATAATGAGTTTTTTGTCATCCTTTGCCAAGCCCTAGCTCCATCAATTTTGGACCATTTTCTACGTTAAATGCAATTAATTGTAGCTAATAAAATTATCTATCATAATGTGCATCGAGGAAATAACAAAACATCGTTATGATGGTCGTTATTGCTTTGGCATCCTGCAGGATTTTCTGACGGAACCTTGTTTTCATGGTGGCAAGGTCGAGGGCGAGCGCCCGTCACCTTGCTGGGCAGACTTGTCCGTCCGTGCGATGCCGGTCCTGTCCGCCTTCCTTTCGGTACGGGTTCATCTGTTCGGACCCTGGCAGCGGCCCGTTCCACGCGGTGGACGCAGGCATGCACGCACCCACGCACCCACGCACACACACGAGGGTCATTATTTATAAAATTATTTGACGTGCTTGCGAGGGTCGCAAGCTGTGGCAACAAGAAACAAGAGGCAACCCTCCTATGATTCGTACGTAGGTACCTGTGCAAAATAATAGGCTTGCGAGGGTGGCAAGCTTTGGCAAGCTGTGGCAACAAGGCTGACCGACACCCGAGCTCCTAGATATGGTACGTAGTACCTTGTAGTACCTGTTTCTTGTTTCATGGGTCCATGGGTCTCCCCTTGTCCCCCTCCCTCAAAAATTAAATTTCCACGTGGCACAGCGCGAGCTGGCGCGCCAAATCTTCCTTCCCAGAAGTTTGAATTCGGCGTAAAATCCAACAACGGAATTACTAGTCTCAAAAAAAGATCTCCTCCCCTCTCCCGGAAGATTCACGAATGAAAGGCAGGGGAGGGGTCGCAATCGCGGAGTTCATGGTGTGGTAGACGTAGACGTAACCATATCCAGCAAGTCTACTATTTTATTTTGGTCATCTCTCGCTCGTTCTCTCCTGTTCTCTCTCTTTCGGAGCATGAAGGCTAACTGCCAACTCTTCCATCACTCAAAACATTCGACGGTGGTGGTATCATCGATTGAACTGAAAAAGATACACCCCGCAGCAGCTCGAGTAGAACGACGATAACTATTTTGCCGCCCTTTAACGATGAATCCCTCCCAATCCGTAGTTATTCTGGTTGACCCATACTCGACAGGATGCATGATCGGGCAGGAGATATCCAAGAGAGGATATCCCTTGATTGCGTGAGTGACCATCGTTACCGTTTCATACTTGTACTTGCAGTCGCAGTCGCCGTTGCATTCTCTTCGATAATCCGCGACGACATGATGATTGCCGTAGTGAACAATCATACTAATAATTTCTTTTACCAATCTTTACGCAAACGCTCATATGCACCACCATGAAAACATGAACGCAGCGTCTGGACCAAGGGCTTTTCCCCCATCATGAAAACACACGTTCCCGAATCCTGTCGCGATTTGACCTACATTGCTCAAGTCGACGAGTTGGAATCATGGACTCTCGAGAACCTGATTACAGCCATTGACTCTGCCGCCTCGAACCATGCCGTGTGCGCAGGCCGTCCCAAAGAATATTATTCCATCGTGGCATGTATTGCTGGTGGGGAGGCGGGCGTGGACATGGCGGATGCACTGAGCGAACGGTTGGGATTGATGTCCAACGGTACGCAGGGGGACTTTGCCAATCGACGGGATAAAAAGATTCAGGTGAGTAACCTGAGGCTTATCGCTTATTTGGATTGGCCCGAGTGTATATTTTCTCAACATCAATTACAACGTCGTTTACATTGTTTTCACAGCAAGACCTCGTACGGAAGACGGGGATGCGGGCGGTGCGACAGGCCTGTGGAAAGACGTTCGAGGAAGTGGAAGACTTTCTCAAGAGTGAATACTTTCCAGTGGTAAGTCGTACAACTAAAACCATTATATGAATGCTGTGTTGATATTAGATAATCGCATCTAACTCGCAAAATGATAGGTTCTCAAGCCCACTGATTCGGCGGGGTCCGATGGAGTGAAATTATGCAGCTCGATCAATGAGGCCAAGGAACACTTTCAGTATCTTCTCACCGTCGAGGCCGTGAATGGAGGGCGCAACACGGAAGTTTTGTGTCAAGAGTTTCTAAGCGGAAAGGAGTACGTCGTCGATCATGTCTCTCGGAATGGAGTACACAAGACTATGATGGTTTGGGTGTACGACAAGCGTCAGGCGAATAATAGTCAGTTTGTGTATTTCGGAATGTTGCCAGTCGACCCACAAAGCGAAGAGGCACAGATGTTGATTCCCTACGTTAGGGGAGTTTTGGATGCTCTTGGGATTGCGCATGGTGTAAGTGAACGTTCATCTCGTCACTGGTATGTACTCATAGCATTATCTCCCTCACGCAATGGATCTTTCTTCATCACCATCTCTAGCCAAGCCATGGAGAGGTTATCATAACTCAAGATGGACCTTGTCTAGTTGAGATGAACTGCCGAGCACATGGTGGAGATGGCAACTGGGCGCCTCTCGGGCGTGCATTGACAGGAGGGAAGTACTGTCAAATTGAAGCCACAGCCGCAGCATACTTGGATGAAGATGAATTCAACAGCATTCCGGATATGCCACCTTCTCCGTTGAATGCGCGGGGACAAGATATTCACTTGGTATCCTACTCAAGGGGCAAGGTCGTGTCAATGCCAGGATTTGACATCATCAAAAAGCTTCCTAGCTTTGTTTGGCTGTCTCCTGCTGTATCAACTGGGTCAGAGGTCACATACACTGTGGATCTCGTTACCTGCCCAGGATCGGTTATTTTGATGCATGAAGACGATGAGGTTCTACAGAAAGACGTTAACTTCATCAGGTACTTGGAGGAAATCAATGGGTTGTTCGTATACGAAACGAAAGGCGAGAGTCTTGCACGACCCACTGCCGCAACATATGGCTTGGGATCGGCACCTAAGACACACCGGAAAGATAATTCCATCGATCGTCCTAACTTGCTACGCATCATGTCTAATGATAGACCCATGTTGCGCGGTGGCTTAATGAAGAAATTCACTACGGTGGATGCGTCCAAAGAGGTGGTCGTGGTTGTGGATCCATACTCCACGGGGTGTGTAATCGTTCAAGAGGTTCAAAGTCGTGGATACAAGGTGATCGCCCTGTGGACGAAGGGCTTCTCTGAAGAGATGAAAAAGCATGTTCCTGTAAGCTGCGGCACTATAACTTATCACAAGGAAGTGACAGAGGGAGACAACATTGGAGAGACGACGCGTGAGTTGTATAAAGCTGCTGGTCAACTACGCATCGTTGCCTGCATTTGTGGAGGTGAAGCAGGTGTGGATGCCGCAGATATTATCTCAGAAAGGTTAAATGTGCGATCGAATGGGACTGAGGGCATGTTCGCAAAGCGTCGTGATAAGAAGGTGCAGCAGGAATTGATCAAGGCTGCTGGCATACGTTCCGTCCGTCAAGCCGCTGGTAATAAATTCTCCGATGTCGAGGCATTCCTCCGGAGTGAGCACTATCCGGTTGTGTTGAAGCCGACAGATTCGGCAGGTACCGATGGCGTGAAGCTTTGTCACAACTTTGAAGAGGCAAGGGATCATTTCCACCGTCTCTTTGAAGTGGAAGCCGTAAATGGTGGTTACAATACCGAGGTATTGTGTCAGGAATTTTTACAAGGCAAAGAATACGTCGTTGATTCCGCCTCTCGTGATGGTGATCACAAGACAACGGCTGTGTGGGTGTACGATAAACGTCCGGCGAACGGCGCCGCCTTTGTTTATTTTGGTATGCTTCCTATCGACTCCGGATCTCTCGAGGCTAAACTTCTGATCAACTATACCAACTTGGTGTTGGAAGCACTCGGGATGAAAAATGGCCCCTCTCATGCGGAAGTGATTTTGACTGCATCTGGCCCATGCCTCGTCGAGATGAATTGCCGTGCACACGGCGGAGATGGGAATTGGCGCACACTATCGCGCGCTTTGAACGGAGGATACTCACAGGTGGAGGCTTGCGTGGATGCGTACCTGGACAAGAAGTCCTTTGATTTTATACCAAAGATTCCCCCAAGCCCTGCCAAAGCATTCGGCGAAGAGGTCATACTTGTTTCGTACGCCGAGGGATATGTGCTTGGAACTCCTGGCTACGATGTCATCAAAGCACTCGAGTCGTTTGTTTACCTGGAGACAGGAGTGACAATCGGTTGCAAGGTTGAGCGTACAGTTGATCTCCTAACAAGCGTGGGTAGTGCGATCCTCCTCCATGAGGATGAAGAAGTCTTAAAGCGAGATGTCACGACGATCAGGGAATTGGAAAAGACAAACAAGCTATTCACCTTTAAGCATTCAACCTTGATGAGTGCTGCATCCACGCTCCATTTTTCTAATCTCAACATCGCATAGGCTCTTGCTTGGGAAGTGCAGCCTTCTTTTTCAATGGGTGGATGATGAGCTGGGGAAGAAGTTTATCACTAAAAAAACTAAGCACAAATCAATTTTTTGATATTTTTTTGCGATTTTTGATTTTTGACATTATTTTTGGATACCAAATTCAAAAATCTTTCCGCCTTTCAAAAACTTCTTCATCTCTTTTTGGCTTTGGCTTTGTTGTTGAAATTCCCAAGCATCTGACAGGAAGGTAATAATTAATAATTCTTCATTCATCCGTCAATTCTAGCCTTTAAAGCACAAAATACAAATGTGGGAAAACGATGATTCAAGGCCAGTCGAACTTGATCTGGAATTCGGAATGGGCTTCAGTGGCGGCGGCGAATGTCGCCAAGAGGGGGTATGTTTGGGAGTGGTAGCACCAAATCATCATGATCGTGAACACGTCTACGAGTACGAGAGCGACAGTTATTATCGTGATGACTTCAATGAAATCGCAATGAAGGATGATCAAGATGATGATGACAGCGATGATGATAATGATGATACTTTTTCTGACGATGATGGGCGGGGTGTTGCAAGTGGCGATGACGTAATCGCCTCATTCTCGTCGTCGTCAAACATGCATAATAAGAAGCCTCGAACATTATACCAGCCCTCGACGTTGCTTCACCTTGCAACGAAATCGGTAGCCTCTAGCCTTGAAATAATTAATCCAGGATCATTTGGACTTCTTTCGGAGTATCACTGGGACGCTGTTGTACAAGAACGCTCGAGGAAACATAATTTGGCAGCAACGAGAACCCCCGACAAGAAGTTCACAAACGATGGAAAGTCCTTGCCGTTAATCGCCATGGATGGCAATTCTAGCAGGAGATTGCTCCCTGCATTGTCAGAGAAGATTCTCATCCCCATCGAAAAACACCCCAATAATTTGCACATATCGAAGTCAAAGATGGCGGATGACCTGCTTTGGCAAGATATAGTTGACTATAAATTCAGTGGAATGAATCGACCACAGTCTTTAGAGGTCCCATGCGGTGTCGTGAAAGAGAGATTAAAAGGCTATTGTGAGCAATTGCTTCATATAATGTCGTGCCCCATGACTGAGGATGAATTCGCCAAGTCGTCAACGGTGTTGTTGCATCAGGTGCGTGCGGATGATGAAAAACGTGAAGAAATACATAGAAAAAGGGGGTGGGGGGAAGTGTCAGATGCAATGTTAGACAAAGACACGGAAATTTACCAGCAATATCTTGAGGCAGAAACGCAACAACGAACAAACAACTTGCAAATCATTTTGATCCGTCTAACACAAACCCCGATGGATGTGGCATTACTGACAGAGATTGGTATAGGGAAGAGTTTGAACAAGTGTATCAAGATCATGAAAAAGTTATTGAAAGCGAACGCACCAAAAAATAATACGGAAAATGAGAACTTTCTTTGTGGGTACCCTCTTTTCTGGAAGCCTTGTCAATGGGGTAGTCTTTATCCACAAGAGCAGTCTCTCTTTCGGAAATGGGAAACTCTGAAGACTCCATTAGATGTTATGCAGCAAATTGTACAAGATTGGAAAGAAATGGCATCGTTGGAGAACAGGGATGACACTGCTTCTATAACGTGCGCATCCACTCCTACCAAATCACAGAGTTTAGATAATAGCCAGTCAGTCATTGCAATTGCAACATGCGGAAGAGGGAAAAACATCTCGTTTTCACAACATTGTAATGATATGAAACTCCTCCATTCCTCTCCCGACTGGAGATCTCTCTATCAATCCCTGATGAATCGTGAGGGAATTGTGAAGAAAATTCAAGGTGATCGTGTTCGATCGATACGTGAAAACTTGGAGAAGTCTCGACCCAAGATCGGCAAGGTTGTGCTGAAAAAAGCAGTTGGGCGAGTTAGAGGAAGTGATGGTGGTGCTGCTAGCTACCGCAGCAGTACTATGGGGGAGGCACCCGACGAAATTAATAATATTAATTGCCATCAAAGCCTGAAAGGTCAGAAACGACGAGAGGCAATCCTATCCAAATCTCTAGGTAATAGATCTAGACAACAGCAACTTCTAGCACGAAATGGATCTCCTCATTCCAGCAATGGGAAGCTGTCACAAATTCGATTGGAGTCAAAAGTTGCTGCAACGTGGTCAAAGTCGTCGTTTGGTGAACCTAGTAATGCATCATCAGCATTCGGATCAGCAGTTGCCCGCGCATGCAGTACCAACGGCAATGGCCGTGACCAGGCTAGGAAGCAGCAGAGGCAGGGGTCTCAAGTGCACGTGGAATTAGGAAATGGGAAGAAAATGAAACTTCCTCCATCCGCTATTCCAGGAGCTGGGAAGACAGTGGGCGTATTTTCTTCATTGCAGAAGAAGATGGGTCGAAAGAAGTAAATGGAAACTAGGAGTTGTATAATAGACTTAAAATTGAGAGTTTACGAATAATTGGCATGGCGATTCATCCAGATTGAGTAGCTTTGCCTATCCTCTTCTATACGATCTCAGCTCATTTCGTTTGGGTCATCGGGAACTCTAATTTCTTCCTCTGGAAAATCATTATTCCTAATATTGAAAATCCTCCTTATCTCTTCTGCCGATTTACCCTTTCACCGCGAGATCGAATCAAGTCCAAGAAGTCGGCCAAAAATAGATCAAGTAAACAATGGGTTACTAAACATAAGTTTATATAGATATGATGCACGTCGAAGTAACGAAAGGAAACATACCTTGATCAAGACAGACACAGCCAAACACGTGAGATCCAGCAAGGCCTTGATGTCCATGAAATTTGCCGCCGCAACCAATTCGAATAGTAATGTCTGATCTACATTCACAAAATTCGCATACCACTCCTGAACGATCTCCTCGATGAGGTTGGACTTGAGCGGTGTGGTGATAGGTGTCACTTTTATCGATGGCGAGCAAGGAAAAGGAATGAGTTCAGCATCGTCATGCTCGAGGAAAAAGAAAAAACAGAACACTCAACTTGGTTCCACCAATTTATAGTGAGTACAGTACTCAATAACCTTGGCTAACACAGCAGACTTTACATTTGGTAATGGAATTTCGATGATATCGTCCTCATCGCTATCATCCCCGCCATCTTCTTCTTCCCCCAACGTGGTGAGAACGAGATTAGATAATTTGGCAATGTCCACGGGTACCTCGAAAGTATCCCCCTCTTTACTGACCTAGTGTTCGTATCGATTGGAGGAAAAAGGTAGTCCAAGGAGAGATGAGTGGGCGAAGAATATAAATTATGGACAACACAGAAAATTCGCTTGGCAGCAACATTGCGCCCGCAGCCACGAACCGAGATTGCAGCCACAGCCCCACAAGAAATAAAACATAAGAAATTACCAATTTTAGAGTGCCGTCGAGGTCGTCACGGTCCATTGTCAATTGTTTGTTTTTATGCCGTTTCTTGTTTTGGTTTTGGTTTTGGTTTTGGGTTTGGCGTTCGAGTTTCGCTTCACTCGGGGGGAGGGAGGAAATAAAGGCGACTTTGGCGGGATCGACTTCTTCTCCGGTCTCTCAGTAATTCCTTGGGGGGAATAATAATCTATCGCCGAAAACCTGTGTATCAGTTCATCTCCTGCCGGCCTTCTAATAATTTTCCTATCCTTTGGTCAAGAAGATTGAATTGGGTGCGTGATATCCATGTAAAAAGAGGATAGGCCGAAGATACTACCATGCTAAACTCAATTATCGCCACCATGATTGCCCGAATAATTGGCGCAGCCGCGTTGTCGTCCTCGATCATCCAACCTCACTCTAACTCTTATGTGCACCGAGACATCTTCGTGGCGCAGCATGACGAGCTGCTCCGACGAGTACTGCTTGCTCCAAAAACCCTTGCTCGACGCATTCAACAAGACGAAGCGAACTGTACCGGCACCCCATTTCTATGGAAGATCATCGACGATGCCACAGGTGACCACGTTGGATTTGGCCTAGGGACAATGCATCTTCCTTCAGATGTTGTAACAACCGAAGAGGCGTTTTCCTCCATAATAAGTGCTGTTGATGGTGCGTCGATAATTTGTTTTCGTAAAGTATACTTGGTTACTGCGTGCTCATATTGCAATTGTATCTTCCAATGTTGAAGACTCCTGCGATGTCTATGGTGAACTAAATTTTTATGATAACAACACCATGAGCGAGCTTATAGATTGCCTAGCATCATCGGTCGGCGAATCTGCGGGCGAGACTTTCAATCTCGCAGATATTCCAGATGAAGGGCTGCGCGAGGAAGTTCATGCAAAGATAGTAGAGATCATACTTGAATACTATGATTCGAATATTACCAATGCAGAAATAATCGCCTCAGGGTTGGATGATGCACCCTTTTCATCTATTCAAGATTTTATCGCGTATGCTAACACGCCGGCTTACATGGAGAAACATGCAGACGCTCTCTTCTCTGGGGTTGGTCCAAAATTCTTGGACTTTGAAATATTAGCCTTGGGCCGACCTGCAGGTGGACTCGAGTACGTCATACAACAAATCATCTCAGTGTTTTAACCCTTCTTTACTACTCTTTTTCTCACATGTGAGTTACATTCCAGGGATGTTTCTGCACAATGCGATGGGACCCCAGCAAATTCGTCCGCAGAAGCCCTGAATCAAACTTATGCTTCGGATCCTGATGCGTTTGCATCCATTGTTAGAGATTCATTAAATCAAAGTTATTCAACTATATTTGAGCTGTACAAGTGCGGAGATATGGATGGAATCGCGAGCGAACTCAATTCAGATGACGGACTCGAACTCTTGCTAAATGGTCGGAATGAGCAAATGGCTGCCAAGATTAATGAAGTATTGTCGGCATCGGACTCCAATAAGAAAATTCTCTTTGCCGTTGGACTCGCACATTGGCTTTTGGGGAATAATACCATGATTTCATTGCTCAAAGATTACGGATTCAGCATGGAACACATCCCATACTGGAATAGTACCCAACTCGATAATCCGTCCAATGAATACTGCGGTGTCGTTTATAATTCTGAGGCAGGAATATTTGTTAAAGACAGTGCTATTGGGAATACGACTTCTGAGACGGTACCAGCCCCTTCTAGCGAAGGGGATACCTCGTCTACCCCAACGAAAATGCCAACTCAGGAAGCCGAAATGGAAACGGCACCTGCTCCTCCTCCTACTCCTGAACCTGCGGCGTCCGCAAGTTGCACCTTGATCGGCATGATAACGATGATGACTGTTTGGGTTTCTTACATGTTCTACTATTGAAAACGATAGTATAATCCTCGGAATGAAGAGGTTGCTTCTTCCTACTTTTCTCCTTAAACATACGATTGTCCATGTATTTATTGCACCATTATTATGCGGCGGCTAGAAACTTGTTGTTGTTGTGATTCGCTTGTGTTTTTTGTGACGTGGCATCAAATTCTGCCTATTGACCTCTCCTGTCCGCAACATAAAATCAAATGAAAGCATCACATTTAAGACAGTAGCGCAACATTACGATACCCATTCCCTTGGCTTTCAATAATAACACCGACTTAATATCACAAATAGCAATGCCCGTTGATTTTCTATCACCAGCAGCAAGTGGCGTAAGTGCAATGATGCCAATGCCAACGCATACCTCTAGGCAAAATCAAGTCACTCATTTCCGTATCATTTTAGATTCTTGCAGCTTTGATTGCACCGCTTTTCATGTCGCTTGGCTTTTTCATATGGGATACAACATGGTCTACCTCGGGCGCTTCGGCATTTGCGCTCAACAGTTGAGAGTTTCCATGAAAGAAGAGAATGTGTGCTTTCTTTCTTATGCCCTCCCTCCCATATCTCATATTTCTTTCATCTCATCTTCTTGTTTGCCATTTTTTTGGCTTTTACATATGACAGTGTTCAAATGCAGTGTTGCATCACTCGGATTCCTCATCATGTGTTTTGCGAGTGGATTTGCCGTTTTATCTTCCTTACCGCGCGACAACAGCGATGAAGACGATGGAGGTGACTTGCTATCTAATGCATTTACCACCGTCAATATAGGATACTTAATCCTAAGTTCCACCCTTGGCATATTAGTTGGTGATGTACTATGGTTAGAAGCTTTGAGTATTTTGGGCGCGAAAAATGTCATTATTATTGACTCGATAAAACCGTTTGGAGCAGCAATTTTGGGCCGCGTGGTGTTGGACGAAAAAATGATGCCTCCAGCTTGGGGAGGTATGATCCTGACTGTTGTTGGTGTGGGTGTTGTTAATTGGGAGGAGCAACGATCATTTTCTACTGATGCTGTTACCCCTCCTGAGGTGAAGGAGAAAAAGGTAGTGAGTGCTGCTGCTGTTGATAGCACCGTCAGTCGAATTGAAAATTCCACTTTTAGAATAGAGTGCAACAATGAGCATGAACACGATGATGTAACACGTGAAGAACAAAGATCGTCCACAACAATCGTTTGCAAGTCTATCAAGTATCAAACCGCAGGTGTTCGTAATGGCATGACACAGATTAATTATAAACGAGGATATGCATGTGCAATCGTCAATGTCCTAGCAGATTCATTAGGCTCATTATTGACGAAGAAATACGGTGTAGGAATGACAACATGGTCAATAAACTTGATACGCTTTGGGTTTGCGGGGATAGTGCTTATTGTAATATCAGCTGGGATGCGAATGAAACAGCGAGTTTCGAGATGGAGTAAAAAGCACAACGATAATGCAACGATCATTGACAAGGTTGAAGACATACCTGCATTATACGAGCAAGAAGATACCTGCCCACCTCTACCCTGGTTCGAACTGCCACCATTGACACGAAGAGGTTGGGTAAAAATATCAACCGGTGTAGGATTAGTTACCTTTCTCTGTCCAGCCTTGTCGAATTACTCACTGTTTCAGATAGCACTTGGGCTTGCTGTGTCGTTAGGTAGCGTAGCGCCACTTTATGGTCTCATGTTAGACTGGCCATTCAAAGGTAAAAGGCCGTCCGTATTCGGATGTATTGGGGTGTTCCTCGCAGTTGCAGGTGTTGCAGTACTATGTTTTTGGGGGGCTTAATAAAACTTTATGATAGATTGAGTAAACTCGGCGACGACACTTGTCATTGAAGTCATTCCACTCGTAGTTACTTTACATGTAACGTCAACTTAAAACACAAAATCACAGATAGCTGAGGCTCCGAGGACGCATTTCAAACCCTCTCCCATAGAAGCCTATATCTACTGTAGCAACAAAAATGTTCACGCCGAAGTCCTAAATCTCATCGGAGAAAAAGACCTAATAAACTCACTCCTGGATGTCTTCTTCTTCGCCGTCATCCATCCATCCAAACTGTATGAGTAGACATTGTTCGCCGTACCCACCAGTATACTATCATCAGACAATACAACATGCTCACCAAACCTTTCACAGTCTAGACTGTCATCGACTACCTTGGCAACCAACCTCCATCCCTGATCCTCAAAGGTTCTAAAATCATGAACCTTTCGGTAAACGTATACCCGATTCGAGTTCAAAGTTCCCACAATAAAGTTATCTTGCGCGTCGACATGGATTTGGGTAATGTCGCACTTTTCTTGGATGTTGATAACTTGTTGCAATTGAAAGCTTCGTTTGCCATAGATATCTGCCTGTTTCTTCCGCTTAAAGTAGAGAATTTCAGTAGGGTTCACTTCCGAGTGACAACCAATGAAGACCCCTTCACCGTTTGCAGTCAAGGCGATGCGAGAACCGAAATTCCTTCGTTGTTCCTCCGTGCTCAGCAAATCCGATTGGATCAACCTCCACTTTTGCTTAAGTGATTCGTCATACTCATACACAAACAAGGATGTATCAGTGGCTGCGCAATCGTTTGGTCGATAGAAATTGGATACGACCATTATCTTATGACCCAATGTCACAATCGTGCCGAAGTTTGAGGTAGAGGGTGCCAGCACGCCACCTGGTGGAGCAAGAACTCTTGGGTCAAGATTATTCGGAGACATTGTCAATTGGCTCATCAGCACCCACTTGAACTGATCGGCTCTTTGGTAGACGTAAACGCTACCACTCCCCTCACCACGGCTCCCATTCATGGAAAGCGAGGTTGCTCCCAATTCAGGCACACCGACACATACCACATTATCGCATATTGCCACCGAAAAGCCGACGCATGAATACTCCTGCACTTTCTTGGGCACGATCTTCTTCACTTGATACCAAGTCTGTGTCTTGCCGTCTCGCTCAAATATATATGCACTGCCAGTCAACATTCCCCTAGAGTTGCGATCGTACGGTACGCCAATAACAGCGGTATCATTGAATAATGCGAGCGACAATCCTTGGGTGTTGGGAAGGGAGACTGTCGTTGTCTGCACCCATCGATTATGGGCTAGGGAGTAGAAGTGCACAAATCGATCAGAGGTAACGATGGCATTCGTTTTGTGGATTGCAATCTTGGGTGGGGATACAATTGTCGTGAATGAATCACGAGTGAGAATGGCTTGACCGAACTTGACATTAGTGGGTGGAAGAACAATAGGGAATCTCTTCTTCCTGAATAGATTGGTCCTGTTGTTTTTGCTTGACGTTCCCCGCTGCTGCTGTTTTTGCTGTTTTTGCTGCTTTTGCTGTCGGGTTTTGTTGATGAGTGATGCTGCCGATCTCGACTTTTGCATTCCTGGAGGTACTGCCATGGAGGTTACACCATATACTGTTGGATGATCATCACGCTCCTCAATGCTATCGTTTTCCCATTGGTTGGGACTGAAATCCCCTACATGACTTTGGTGATTCTGGTTGTTAATTCCACCGTACATGTTTTGTAAAGGGCTTTCGTGAGGGTGGGCTATATCGCTCTCGTGTGCTACTTGCCGCGAGCTTGTATTGTTGTAGCATGCATTTGGATACGGCGATGGTCCAGGGGCCATAGGCTCTTGTTCCTCAAAATCTTGCATTAGCGGAGCATCCCGTCGCCTAACTGGACTTTTACTTCGCTGGTGTATCATTCTGATAGCGTCTACGACCTGTGGGTCCAAGACATGCCTATCATCCTGACCACGGGTTGACGATCGCCCGCGCTGCTGTTGAGGTTGTCTACTGAAGCTATTCGGAGTTGCGGCCCTCGCGCGTTGCTGTCCACTGCCTACACTGGCGTTGCCTGGCTGCTCTACTCCCGTCATGCGTTGAGGCGTTAAAGAGCGCATTATGGTCTTTCCGAGAGATTTTTTATCTGGAGGAGGTGGGACCTTATGGAATGCAGGCAGCTGGGCATCGCAGCGGTCGCTTTCGTATAGCATGAAATTATTATTGTTTGCCATCATATTTGCACCGCTGTCATTGGGCATGTCATTACTGTGGACGATATCATCACTGTGATGTGAACGGACACTGCGAACACTGGCGGGGTGCGTATTTGGGAAAAAGGCGGAAGCCGGCTTCTGTGCTTGATGGATCTGTGTCTGCATACCCCTCCGATCCATCTGAATGCCAGGCTGATGGGCCATTGAATAAGACATTCCTCCTCCTGTTCCTTGTCTCCTAATACCAGTCTGCTGGTGATCATTCGTTGCATTGACACTCCACCTGCCATCAACGGTCATGTCCGCCCCTAGCGTGCTTATGCCGTCGTCGAACTCATCCATTCGTTCTTGCGGTGTTGCGTTCGTTACCTCGACTTCCTTCGCTTCACTCTTCTTCTTCGGGGAGAACAAATCCAAGAAGGAACCGAAGCCGTTGGCGGTTTGCTGAACCAAATCTTCTTGTACTGGTTGCAGAGGGAAATTTTTAGTGGTTGTCGTCGTGGTCGACACGTCCTCGGTTACTTTGGATCCGTCGGGCAACGTTCTTGTGACCTTGTTCGTTTTGACTTGCGTCGTGGTGATAGTGCGCGATCCATCGGGATGAGTTTCCTCGACTACATATTCCTTGACTCTTGTTCCGTCCGGAAGAGTAGTTTGACTAGTTGACTTCTTCCTGTTGTTCGTTGACATCTCTTGCTTGCGATTAAATGAATCTTCTCAGATGCTACCACCATGAAATGAACTTTTATGCAGATACACCTGCTTCTCTTTTCCAACCTCACGACTAACAGGGACGAGTGAAAGTGAAGCTCTCACAAAAAGGGAGGCAACAATAGCGACAAGATTTTGACACTACAAAATTTTATCGCGTGTGGATAAGTGTACCCTTTATGCCCTAAAATTGTGGCTCGATTCAAATGAAATAATTCCTGTAGCTCAACGCATGATAGGCCGTGCCGATAGAAAATTATCTCGTTTCCACATGGAAAATATCGATTTCATCGATATTTTCCATGT
>JALLBB010000521.1:0-14617 GCA_036939735.1 Discostella stelligera
AGTTCGAAATGGGTTCGCATACTTCTCGGCTCTACTAAATTGATGACCTGATTCAGGATAGCTATGTTAGTATGTAGCATAAATTAACTTCGTTGGGTTGGTGCCCATTCAGAAAGAAAGTACTGTATGCATGATGTCACCGGTCCTTCTTCATTCAAACTAACAATATATCGACGAGGTGCTACACGTAATATGGACCGAGTTCCCACATGTCTTGTATCCACGGCTCCATGCACGATATTGTTAGCAGGAACATAATCACAGCAAGAAATATAGAGATGGGAAGGGCGGGCAAAGCCTTGTGATAAACAGCAAGTAAAACAAGAGTACCACCGAGTCCAGTCAGGATTGACAATAAACAAGCCAGGAAGGATGCAAAGCCATTTCCTGCTGCCTTCGTGACAAGTACTGAGTAGAAGATGAAGTCGCCCAGTCCCAACTTTATGGTGTTGTCTTCAACATCCTCGACATCATCGCTTCTTAGTACGACCTCCATAACCTTTCCATTCTCATCCACGAGAAGTGTTCGCTTCACCTCTCCCTCTCTATTGTACACCACGTATCGCAATTCACCTCGATTGTTACGCATAGTCTCAATTCTACCGCCACTTCTAGGTAGCGCGACCTCTATCTCAATTTGCAACTCTGCGGCACTAAACGTTTGTTGCTGCAAGTACGCAGTCGGAGAGGAAGCGTCAAGCGAAGCGATCATTTCTGCAGAGCCGGGAAGATTAACAATCGGAAGTTTGTACACCTTGGCAATTGCGAGTGGCAAACTTGTCGATCGGATTGACTCTCGCACATGCTGCGGAGCTTGCACTGGCATTCCAGTTTCCGAAGATTGCAGGTGACTTTCACCTGGCGTG
Organism: Discostella stelligera; assembly: GCA_036939735.1. Classification (NCBI taxonomy): domain Eukaryota; phylum Bacillariophyta; class Thalassiosirophyceae; order Thalassiosirales; family Thalassiosiraceae; genus Discostella; species Discostella stelligera. Next base: position 867 of record JALLBB010000521.1, read on the forward strand.
CTTGATGACACTCTCTCTGTTTCAACAGTTTCTGGAGTGTTGTTGCGAGGTGGCTCGATTTGCCTCGTACCCACGATAATATTATCTGCACCATTGTGAGTTACATCATTAGTAATTGCATTTGCATCATTAACCGCAGCTCCAATCGTTGCATTTCTTGCCTCGTTGTCACCTTGTTCGACATCGTTTCTGTTGCTGTTCATTTGTCGTTCCCTCTCGCTGGATCGTCGTCTATCCTCCCCTCCGCCGCCGCCACCTCCCGGACGCGTGGCATTCTCCGGCAGCCTAGCTTCATACAGCAATCCGGGAATAGATGGAGCATCATCTTTCGACATTAGATTCACTAGAGCCTTCAGCGGTCCACAGGGAGTCAAAACAGCAAATAGATCGTACAATGCCAACATTATTAGCAATGTCCAAGCCATCCAATCGTTAAAGTTACTCAATTGCCAAGCCACAATCACGGACGTGGCCACGAGATAGCTCTGATTGATGAACGTTGGGATCCCCTTCTGATAGAAGATTGCCACGACGCCAACGATGGAAAAGTTATACATGGTGACGTAAAATGAAATCTTGTCAATGGGAAGGCCGTATTTGTTGATGGCGACGACGAACATTTGTCCTCCGAGGAATGCAAGTAGCATCGTCGATGCAATGACCATGTACCCCATCAGTAGTTTCATCTTTTACGCGGAAGCCGAAAGAGGAAAGATTGTCAATAATTGCGAATCAGGAATTCACTAACGAATGAAGATATATAATATCAAAGAATCCAGAGGGACTCACGCAGCGGTACTTGTAGAGCAACACGATGACAAATGTCAAACAGCCAATGACCGCAACAATCACTAGGCTATTAAACAATCCTAACCCAATAGATGTCGCAGCACTTTGGTCGTCGGATATTTCGAAGACTTGATACGATCTGGCCAACGCTTGTTCTCCCTGGGCCTTGGTCTCATCGGTGTTGATGTAAATTTCCGCCACGGCGGCTAGAATCATGGTGATGCATACTGGCGTGATGATGGCGTGGAATGACGAAGCTCCGTAGATGAGTTCTTGCATGGATATCATCGCCCTGTTATCTTTATTCTCTTCATCCCGAGAGGCGGATGCAGAAGCGATGTTGTCATTGAAATTAATGTCGCCATGATTGCTCGATGTCGGCGGACTTGCGAGCGGAGTTGATGTTGATGTTGTCACTGCTGTAGTAGTAGTAGTAGTAGCCATCCCTGCAGCCCTCTCTTTATCAGCAAAGCTTGTCTCTGGGTTGGTATTGTTCGTCGTTTGGATCTGATAATAACTATGACATTCATTCAAAGATTAGTGCTGAGGTCTGAGGTCGCTAGAGTGAGATACGGTGCCGCTTGCCGCCTCACTACGACTACCACCTACCTACGTGCGGTTTTGGCAAGACTACCTACAGCAGGAACAATAAATAATGGGCGGGGAGACACGAGCCCAAGTAATTCCTATTAGTCGGTTTGAATTGGATACATGATAGAAGGCTTGTTCCCATGCGCGATCAATCATCACCCAATTTATAAGGATAATGACAGCGATGAGCCCAATTGTGCTTCGGCGGAGCATTGAAGATGTTTTGTTTTGGGGAAAAGGTACAGCACTATTTTCAAACCAACTACTAAGTTACTAGTCGATCTCAATTATTTCCATTCGCGGCTTCTTTGCAGGATTGGACTCGCTGCCGGCTGTTCGCCGGGCAATAGAGTTGGAAACATCAACATTTGCGGATGACACAGTTAGAGATGGAAGTGGTACAGAGCCTCCAAGCATTCGAATCTCCTCGGCCACCTTGGAGAGTTCCGCCAGGTTCATCGTGTATTTGCTTGTTTGTGCTTCAAACAGTGCACGCGTCTTCGTCACGATGATAGCGGCATTCTTTCCAGTATTTGTTGTCGCTTCTATCACTGCACTGTACCCTTGTGGCAATGGATCATGTTGGTTTGAGATTGATGCATAGGGAGAATATCTGTTAGATCCTCCAGCAAGTCTTCTGGCATTATTGATGCCACCACCAACAATAATCTTTTCTGGCCCGCTTCTTGGACTCCTCAAAAAGTCTGTCAGCGCTTGGCATGAGGTGATTGCATGCGGCATAGACCAAGAAGTGAAGGCAGGCGGTGCTGTCCTCGTTGCGGGAAGAAGCTTTTGATAACGAGCATACAAGTTCTGCAGCTGCAATTCCTTGACACGACCCTTGACTGCATGAACAAATGCATTGGTGGCAGCAGCATCGCGAAATGTTGAGGCAGGAGTCACATTAACTACTCTTTTCACAATTAACTGCAACTTCGAGATCCGCTCGAGTTGTGCTTTCATTGCCCACTGCTCAACTCGCTTGATATCACGGCTTTCACCAAACTCAAACAAGCAACGGAAAAGTTCGTCGGTGTTGTTACTTGAAAGGATATCGATTGATGGATTTCTATATGCATATTGCGTCGATGAAGAACTGGTGATTGGAATGTTTTCCACCATTGTAACAAAGTCCTCTACGACACCTTGAAACCACCGCACAACATCTTCGGAATTGTGGAGCGAACGCAACTTTTCGAAGAGGTTTACAACCTCAACAAGGCGGTTGACATTTGTGCCACCATCACTCCGTAAACGAGATATACATGCCTGTACAACGTGCAAAGTCTTCTCACGGGGATAGCTGCGGCACAATGCCACTAATGTATTGGAAATAGCCTGCATACTACTTTGTTGGCTGCCATAGCCGAATTCATAAATGTAAGTACTCGTTTGACTCATCTTCTGTGATTCAAAGTTCCTGATAGCTCTATTCATGATGGTAACAAAGTCATCCGATGATGACGAAGTTTGCATCTTCAAGAGGAAAGACATACACAGGATGAAATCATTGGTACTTAGCCGTTCACGGTTCTGGAGCGTTGTAGCATAGGCCTTGATGGGATCCATCACGCTTACCCATCCGAATTGTTCAGCGAAAGAAATGAAAGTATCTGTGAGCACTGCAGATGGTACATCTGAAACGTTATGAGAAAAAGCGTTCACTGTGGTCTTGAATGCAGCAATCTTTTTACTGTCGACTGTTTCGATGGATTTAATCACTTGGAGGAGATTGATGCAATCACCATTTGAGATGGATGGCTTCTTCTGATCCAAATATGCTAAAAGCCGATGTAACAGATCCAAGCTTTTTTCTTTCATAATGTAGGAAACAGCATTGCTAAAATTGGTGGTGCACATTCGCTCAAATTCACTTTCTTCCAAATACACAATCAAAATGTAGGTGCTGTAAGTTGTTTCACGGGTCGCTCCTGCATTTCCAGTGTACTCAACGCGACCCGAATCACCTTCTCCCCAAAAATCAGCCCCGTCTTCTCCCATTTCATCTAATGACATCATGATGTTACCACCTTCCACCTCGACAGACTCAAAGTTAATGTGGTTCACCATGGATGACATGTGGCGTGAAGCATCGCTTCCGTCTGCAAAATAAGCATCCAATAGGCTTTCGCAACCTCGCTCCACATCACAGACATCAAAATCGTCATAGTATCCACACCCACCTGACTCTGTGTCCGTCCTTTCAATTTTTGCAATAACTGTTTTCCAAGCGCCTTTCCCGGCACTATCGATCGCGATTTGCTTCGCCCTGTCCGAACCTTTCAGAGCTCCTGCACCTAGGCGTGCAAGGGAAGCAGTTGTGTATTGGTGTCCTAGTGGAATGACAAATAGGGATTCATCAGGTGGTAAGCCTGTGAGCAACGCTGACAAGTGATCATTCCCAAGCTTGTCTGCAGATGGCGAGGACCACGATGGTCCAGTGTAGCAGAGGGAGTACACGAGTGCCACTCGATGTCCCGACTCCACTTTCGTAATCTCATGCTCGCAGTCCGCGTAGTGACAAACAAAGTGGCATCCATAAGCTGCATCATTTCCCGCACCCATGGCGAATGTTTCCGATTTGCCTCCATGGCTGACGACAAACGAACCACCGGTAAAATTAGACGGAAGCTGTACAACGAGGGTGGCAAACATCCCTTGGGCTTTCTCTGTATCGCGATGCTTCTTGAAGAATCCCCCGGGCTCATAGAGGAGCAGCTTGTATAGTTTGGCTCTTACCAGGTGAGGAGGGACCCCGAGGGCTTCGGCTGCCTGTTGAACGAGCTTCAATAGTGACGGTTCCCACAAAGGATTTTTCAATGTGACCTTGGATGGGTCCACTTGAAGTGTGTTGCGCACTGACGTGTCGACAATGGTTTCCAATCCTTTTCCGTGCGGTGCCTGCTCGGCAACATCAGCAAGCAACTTGGCCTGCGCATCGAAAATTGGCAGGGGGATGTCACCAACACCCTTTACATGCAATCCTGGTACTGACGGTAGACAGGCAGCGGGGCCAGCAGCACAATTTGATCCAGGCGTGTCAATTTCATGGATAGCCTCCATCAACTCGCAGAGAGTGGTAGGCTCGTCATCTTCTTCCTCGTCTTCCTCTTTGTTGTCATCGCCGTCATTTTCTTCTTGTTTCGAGGGTGGCACGTCTTTGTTCTCGGGAATGTCGGTGTCAGCTGTAATGATGTCATAATTTTCTACTTCTTGCATCGATTTCGCCTCCTCTATCTTCTTCCTTTCTTCCTATTTGTCATCGTTAGCATTGCTCGATGATACCGTTGCTGGGACAGGAGCTGGCGCTAGGCTGGAGGCCGTCTCAGCTACGGCGTTGCTTGTCATTGTTGACGGTTCTATTGTGAGAGTTTGACAAAAAAATGACTGTTCACTCCTGGAATGTTGGTCTGCGACAGACAGAAGGCGTGAGATTTTCAGTACACTCAATGATAGAGAGAGAGGATCCTTATTTCAGGAGTTACCGTATCTTGTAGATATCTTCGCCGTCACAAATTATTTTTTGGCCACGATGAGAATGCGTCGCTTTCCCCCCTTTGCACCCACCATCGATATTACTATCGGCATCATCATCGCCGCAGCGACGACGACTCCATCCTTCACATCTTCGCTTCTTCTCTTGAGCGATCTTCCAACCCCGTCATTCATTATTGACACCCAGGTGCTGCTCCGACGTCATGTTGTTATTGCCGCCAATAATAATCCCATGGCAGATGATGCAAATACTTCCGTGCCGTCGTCATTCGACTCCATTCGGGCACTGCCCTCCATTCGATGCCCCAAGAATGGGTTACTTCTGAATCCATCGATTATAGCCGATCGAGGAGCTTCAATGATGTGCACGAAAACAACTACGAAGATGACAACTAATGATGCAGAAGAAGTCGAGACGAATAGCGAATCTATTTTAGAATGCAATTTCGAAGTAATCGAAGGCCGGCCATCCATAGGATACATCCACTCGTCGGTAGTGCGTGCTCGCGAAGACGTTATTCTGGGAGTGGATGATCCAATATCTACATTTCTAGCAGAAATAGACTTCGGTAGTGACTTGTGCGGTGGCAATGAGCGAGATGAAAATATTGGTATTCGGAGTGGTGGTGCACGTCTCGTCTTGGGGTTGAACAATCACCACGTCGGATCGTATTACTGGGCCCGTAGCGCTGGCACTGGATCGTCCATGGAAGCTCCGGGTATTTCATTTGGTAGTTCCACCACTGCCGGAGGTAGCAGCAATGTCGGATCACGCGGTACACTGCGCTGGATCGAGGAGGAGGGACCCGAAGCTTGTAATTCCAACGATGGAAAACGTAGCGAATGGGTCAATTTCTTAAGGAGAGGTGATACTGTACAATTAGTTCCCATGGATGGCCAAGATACGATACTGCGATTTAGCAAGCGATTTGGGAGGTCACAACAATCATCAACTACTACGTCCTGGAGTGAGACCAATACTATTTATCCGGCACCAACGAAGGAAGAGAACACGCAGACACGATCAATACGCGTTTTTGGAATAACTTCGCAAGGAAGACCGTTGGGAAGCGAGCCGGAGGTTATCTGCGAATGGACCCCGTTGTGTACTTGGCAACGCTGATGGGCATTGGCCAATGCAAAGAGTAGGAATGCTGATAGAACATGCAACAAACGACTAACACACAACACGTCGTGATCGCGATCCTTAAATCCGCAACCTCAATTTCAGTACTTATTCCCTGTCGTCAAGCATTGCTTTGTATCCTCCTTGTTGCGCTTTGCTACACTCTTAATTTCACTGCGACCAATAGCCATCTGAAGCGCCTTTGAAACTTTGCCACCACTGTGCCATTCCAGCAAGTTAATCGATTTCTTCACATCAGGTTCGAAAATGAAACCCTGATGCTCCTGAGAGAGTTTGACCTACATCATGAAGGACTTGAGACTGAGAATGGAATGCATGGGATGGGGATAAACAAGATTAAGGCTGGATGTGCCGACTCACCATGAGATGTGGTGGCTCGGCATTCAAAGGCTTGGCAAGACCGAGTAGGGGTGGTTCTATACTGGATACGTCGTTGGTTGTTATGAAGTCCCCATCTTCGAGGCAGATCTTGAAAAATAATCGACTCTTGAACTCGTTTATTTCATCATCTTTCAATTCATCACTTCTCAATCGAACTGGTTGCAGTCTGAATATAAATTTCCAAAAAAATTATCAGAGAGAACCATGATACTCCCTCACAGCGAGGAGTGGGGGGATAGCAATTTGCCTACCTTTCCAGTGCAGAGCGAACATCAATCCCCGTCTCTTCGAACAATTCCCGTGACGCGCCGATTTTGCATGCCTGTATTAATAGATCGGAGCCATGATCCGGCACCATCGACATGGCATGTTCAAAGTCCTCCGCGTCGACGTGACCTCCTGGTACTTGAAAATGTGGCGGCTTATTCTTCTTCCGTGTGCAATGGAGTAATAGTAGTCCATGGTCGGCGTGCGTGGCAAAGATGAACGCCTTGTAATCTTCTTTTATGTAATCTTCATACGAGCGAACTACCATTTTACTAGATGATTTCCTGCCAATAGTTGTCGCAGTTTTTGATGATGATGATGATGGCGACGTCGACGATGATGTCTGGTGTACGACGCGATTGTTGGCCGGAACGAGGAAAAGTAATCGGTGAAAAATCAGATAATTCGCTGTGAAAGTAACGGTTGCCACGAAGATTGTTAGTATTGCGGTTCCCACCCTCTTTTTGTTGGGTATCGCCATGAGTTGAATCTTCGCTCAGCCTTGCTTCTGACCTCTTCTGACAAACCCACCCATCCACAGCGCGACAGGACGACAGCACCAAGCTCTACGTATCTAGAGATACACCAAGAGAGAATCACAAGAATTAGCGATCGGTGGTTCGCCAAATTCACCATCACAACATTCAACCTTCACTCTTGACTCTCCCACCTTTCGACACCTGGTCCCCTAGTGCCTTTGGTCTAAGAAGTTAGCATTTGACAAACAGCAATAAAATCATCAAGTCGATGGTAGCTGAGAAAATGTCATGGCTGTCCCTATAGCAAACACCACCGATGAGCATGTCAGTTGTGATATCCCGCTTAATCTTGATATTGGAATGGAGTAAAATCCAATCGAAGCTGCAACGGTTACGAAGCAAATGATCAGGTCGGTTCAAAAAAGCAAACAAATATCTGGATCAGCCAACTCACTGCCTAAGGACTGGACACACTTATAACACCCAACTGCACGAGAATGATTGCTTCCTGTCGTGAAGAAATATCCCATCAACCAATAGCAAAAGACTTGAATCTGGGCATCCGCGAAGCCCCAGCATGCAAATGCCAACGATGGGAGCACTACGCTTTTATCAGCAATGTCGTGTGCAATGGCAGAGCCATTCTCATTTGAAGCATATTCTTGACTTGCAGCCAAGATGTTGCCAGTGGTATTTATGATGATGAAGGATACCAAGCATGCAACAGCTCTCACTCTACGACTGAACTTACTACTTTCAAAATCTAGCAGCTTTCCACATACAAGAGCGCCAACTATCTCCATCAAATGAAATACAATCAATTCCACCCCAATCGTTCGTTGAGTAAAGAAACGATTTCCAAAAGTAGCTTGTTGGTATGGTTGATTATATCCCTTCATTGGAGATTGCAAAAATTGAGTTATATGCCAGAACAAGATACCCACTGCCAGAACATAAGTAGATTTGTGCACTCACAGTATAAAAGAATAGTGGAAACAAGCATAACATCCGTTGTGTGAGGAACATGTTCAATGTTCCTAGAGACTCTTGCGTCCAAGACTCATTGCTCAAATCATCATTCAGTCCACTTTGCAGGGGTGACTGCCCACTTGCATAAGTTGCATGTGCCTTTACCGTTAAGGGAGCAAGCTCAGTAGCTGTTTCTATCATATCTTTGCCAGCGCTTATCCTAGTTGAAGACATGAATAAAATTTCAGGAGGGAGCAGTATCTGCGTAAATAGAGCACCGATGATGATGAAACCAAGAAAGAGCAGGTACAATGTCGTCGACCCCTGTGGTTTGTTATTGTAGTAGAAGAAGGAGATGGAACCACCGACAATAGAACTACATTGAAAAATAGCCCAAAACATTCCCATCAGCTTTCCAGACCGTGTCGCTGATTTGCTTTTCATACCAATATCTCCATTTACCTGTTGCGCTGTTGTTGTTTCAAGAGTGTCTGCCATTGATGCATATTGTAAAATAAGCCGACCCTGTGCCGTCCAGAGTGTCGACGCAGCACATCCGAGGACAATTCCACCAATAACGACAAGTCTACGAGTCCAAATCGAGTCTCCGCGTAGAAAATATATCAAAGACGAAAGCACCAATGATGCATAACCAAGAACGCCGTAGAACATGGAGCGTCGGCAACCCCACTTGTTGATAATGCCCGGACTGATGAGGCACGTGAGGGTGAATGTGAGATAGACTGCCGAGACGCTATCGGCGGCAAGATCGGCTCCATACGTAGACGCTGCATAAAACTGAATCGTAGTGTAGGCTGCGAAGACCCAAAAGAAGACGAGCCCGAGAACTGCCGTCTGCACTGATGGCGTGTGATACCAGGGAGGGGCATGCTCGTGGAGTAACTTGTCAATGAAATGAAACATTGAAGCTTAGTTGTTCGTTATGTGGTGTGTAAACTCACCACCTTTGGTCGAAATAGTTTGCGTCTCTCCTTCGCTTGGTTACACATTGGCCAGTTTCCTTGTGCTACGGTGGATAGCGGTTGGCGGTTTTGGGGGTCGGAGAGGTAGAGGTCGATGAGGGATTGATGGTGATAATTGATGATTGATGATGGCGGGGCGACAGCGAATATTGCATGGTGCACAAGGTGCGTGCGGGATTCACCGTAGGCCATGTTTGGTCTGTCCGCCTTCCTCTTGTAACTACATACTGGGATTGATGAGGGACAGGAGACGTCGATGTAGGCCGATGTCAAATGATCATTGTTGTTCGTACCTGCTCATGAGGCGGGCAAAGTTGAGCATTGAGGCGGAACTCTAATCACTGCCACACCGAAATTGCCTGCACACGGTAATCCGAAGGATTATTCCTGAGTGCTGATAAATATGCCGTCTTCCTGCACAAGTCAAGACGAAGAAATTATTTTGAACGGCGAGGACGACCACCACAACTCGTCATTGAACGGGCGTTCATACCATGCTAATGTCCAAGATATACCTCAACCACCTCAGAAATATAAACTAAGGTGTGCCGTGAAAGAGAACCACCACCATCCCATCTATTGCGTTGCTTTTTCGCGTCATGTCCACAAGCATGATGGTGAGGGAATGGAGGGCGGCAATAATCTCCATCAGTATTCCTCAGTTTTTGCAACATGCGGTGGTAATTACTCAACAATATACGAAATAAGTGACAGTGGCAACAGCAAGGATAAATCGCTCCTAAATGTCCGTCAAGTCTATCGTGATGTAGATCCGGATGAAGTCTTCTACACATGCGCTTTCGGGGGTAGAGGCGTAGTAGGTTCGCCTGTGGGCTTCTCTACTGATGATGGTGGTAAACCAAATGGAGATAGAGACAAACACGGCTGCATCAGTTTTGGAAATGAACTGCATACAGAAAATCAACAACATAATTCAATTAACGGTGTCAAACGTCAAAAGGTTGGAGACAACTCAGAACCCTACAGTCGCAAATTAGAAGAAGCTGAGAATGGATGGAGGTCTTCATCTTCATCATTCCATCTACCCTCTTCACCATCCCAGAATGATGGGCCTCCGCTCCTCTGCCTCGCTGGAACTCGAGGCATAATCAAAGTGATTGACACCAATCGACGTAGTCTTTACATGACGCTCTCTGGCCACGGAAACGACGTTACCGACTTAAAGTTCAGCCCAACAAACGAATGGCTCTTACTGTCATCTTCAAAAGATGAATCTGTGCGACTTTGGAATTTACAACGGGGGGTTAATGTAGCAGTTTTTACTGGACATCATGGGCATCGTGGACAAGTTTTGAGTGTTTCATGGCATATGAGCGGTTCCAAAATTGCTACATGCGCAATGGACAATACCGTAAAACTTTGGAGAATTTTTTCGGACAGCAGCATGAATGAAGACGTTGGGGAGGAGAGAAGAAGCTGCGGACCTATTGAGGCAGCAGTGCGAAAAAGTTTTTCAGTTGTTCCCGATGATTGGAGGAGTGGTAACATTGAAGCTCATCAGAAGTTCAAAACTATCTTTTATCAGTTCCCATATTTCTCGACCGACGAAGCTCACACGAATTATGTCGGTAAGTCGACTTCTCAATTTTGTTCTCACCTTCTCGAAGTTTGTTGTTTCTGTTGCCCTAATATTGCCGCATTTTGGAATGACTGTCTCGTTTGTCCATAGACTGTGTCCAGTTTGTCGGCGACCTCATTCTATCAAAATCTGTAAGTAATAAAGTGGTTCTTTGGAAACCACTACTCAACAATGACAAAGAAAGCGAACAAACAATACATGTGAAACATCGAGTGCCGTCGTCAATTCTTTTTTTACGCGAATTCACATTGGACCACTGCGGGAGTTGGTACGTTCGCTTTGAGTCTCCTCCTCCATATCATCAAATACTGGCTTTGGGCAACCAAAAGGGTGATGTGAAAATTTGGCGCATCGGCAGAAATGGAGATGATGATAGTGGGTGCCATCCAAATCAAAAGCATTTTTGCAACTTGAAAACATCAGAATATTTCAATGGAGGGTATGACCAGTCCACTGTGCGTATGGTCGCATTCAATCCGCACGGACTTCACTTGGTTGCAGTCAAGGACGACTCCACAGTTTGGGTATGGGATCCAGAATTCTGATGCGACAACACGCATTGCGAACAACATTCCATGTGCAGGGGCATTTCTGAGCCGCTAATTGAGTGTCCCGTCAGTACAATTCCGTATCTTCCATATTTTATACTAAATCAAACATGTAATCGATTGATTTATCACTGCACAATTGTAGTCGCTCCAAGCACTTTCAATCACTTGCTTAAAGTATTGGCGGCAGCGAATGTCGTCCAGGAAAATCACGACGTTGTTTAGCCAAATCTGCTTCATATCTCAAATATTTCCCGTCGAAGGTTGAGAAATATACAGTAGAAACTGACGTAATGACGATCAGTAAATAAAATGAAAAGGTGTAAGGTGGTCGGCCACTCCCTAGTACAAACGCAGCCCCGTCGTCGTTCGCGCCATCATTTCCACTATTTGTTGTGGTGGAAACTCCGACGTTACTCACTATCTTGAATAGAGGTATGAAAAGAGCACTCAACAAATTGCAGCTCAGCTGCAATATCACGAGAACGGTGTTTTCGCTAAGTGGATATGCTAATTCGACTGTCAGCTCGGTAGCGAGCGGGAGCAGTGGACCTAACAGTCCCGATACCACTAATAGTGACCAACGGACATCTCCGGCACGGTGCGTATCCAGGCTGACACCGCATTCGGCCAGGGCGAACACTCCAAGAACCAAAAGGACCAAGGTAACCAGGTAGTAAGATCGCGTCTTGTCAGCGAAGAAACCCACAATTATCGATGATATCATGATGATGACCTGAAATACGGCACCAATGATAGCCACGTAGATTGAGGCAGTCGATAGCTCTCCCAACTGATTGGTATTTGCATTCATTTCATCGGTGCTGTGGTAATCGCCTCGAACGAGGTAGTCCAAGTACGTAGACAACACATTGATCACAATACCGACACAGCTGAATGCTACCAAGCAATGAGAAAACCCTTTCCGTTGAAAGCAAGCTTTGGCTGCGAGGAATATCTGATCGTCTCGAATGTCAATTTCCAAATGATGCGGCGTTTGGGTGAGCGTAGGTTCGGCGCCATCGCATGATTCATCGGTGGAGTACGGTGAAAAAAGTGCGAGCTGTGCTGAAGAGTCGTGGGATGCTGAGGATGATTTTTCACCCGCACTCTTGCGTGCACCCACCTCCTCTTCCTCGCCTCTGAAATCCCAAAATCCACCCGATTCAGTAGCATCGAATCTGCCACCATTACCATCTTTCACTAGTAAACTCGACGAAGCTCTGTGAATAATGTCTCGTATGCTCACTTCTAACGTCCCTCTCATTATTCTGGAGCTACCACTGGGCGGCGTGGGTGGTGCATCCTCCAACTGCAATGCCGTCCCGATAAATGCCAACACACTGAACGAGCTCAAAAGACTAAAATAGTTTGCAATTTGCGACGGAGATTGCACGTACAATGCCCCCACGATGAAGGCAAGTCCCACGCCCAATTGGTTGGCGTTCAATGCGATGGAGGTGGCCATGGTGCGTTCTTGTTCCGGGAACCAGCTCGCCGAGAGTAGCGCGGGCGTGCACTGGAATAATGGATTCGCGAATCCCACCAAGAAGAAACCCAGGTAGAGGGCAAGCGTGCCATGAATTCCATGCAGTAGAGACGATATGCTGAAGAATGGAGGCAGCCCACCACTCTTGACTAGATTTCCAAGCATGTTGTTGAATGCACCAAAGACAATAGTCCGTCGCAACCCGAGCCGGGAGAGGATCCAGGGTTCCAACGCCGTACCAAGACAGCTGGCCACGAGGAAGCAGGTCACGAGAGCTTCCGGTTGTATGTAAGATTGTGCGTTGTTGTCTTGGGAATAAATGTAGTCGTCGTCGGAGCCATACGCACGAGATGTTATGGTGGCTATCGGGGCGACGCTCAAACCCGACCAATCCGACAGGAGGTTCAGTAGCGAGAGGTAGAATAGCATTATCCAACGCTTGGGATAGATGCGGTAACCATGACCTGTATCTTCACTATGGATAACATCATTATTGGAATTGATTGCCGGAGTCTGTCTCCGATTCCCATCAAAAGTTTGATCTCGGGAAGGTGGGTGAGCGGAAGGAGTAGCTGCAGCTGCGTGTCGAGACCTCATTCCTTTCGACTACAATAATTATTCATCGAAAGAATATTATGAGAAGCGACACAAAATGAACGCTTCATTCAAGATTATCCTCGGCACGTACAATTCTTTTGAATTGGCAATGTTGGTCAATCGTAGTAACGTTGTACTGCTACCGCGGTACCGGCTCAGTTCAGCTCCCCCATCCAGTCGTAGTCGTCGTCCAGATTTCATGATAACAACAGACAACAGCAACAGAACAGTGCCGTTTCGATCGTATGGTAGAGTGTAGATAGTAGATTCGTATGTGGCCTGTCCTCTCAACCCTATTATTTGAACAGGACAGTAGAATGGTTTTACGGAAACTTTTTTTTCTGACCGGCCGCATTTCTGGCCGCTGTGACGTCATCTCAGCGATCGCTTGCGGGCGGCCAGTAAAAAAAGCGGCC
>JALLBB010000522.1:0-14543 GCA_036939735.1 Discostella stelligera
TTGAGAAAGGTGGTTTTCTTTGTCCACGCGAAAGCTTCCAAAATGAGAAAGAAATCCTTCCTTCGCTCTGACCATAAAAAATCCTCTCTCTGGCGATTGATTACCTATTCGCCAACCAGCGTCTTCCAGTTTTCCGTTTTCCCAAAAATTAGTGCAAATTATTGCGAGGACTATCAATGCAAGGAGGCTTCTGATTCAATACCATAGCATGCGGTTTCAACGATCCGATGATGTTAATATGAAATATGGAATTGATGTCATTCATGATGAGGTCAGTGGAGATAGAAATATTGCACGCCTGATGCACTATCGTCGATTTTACTTTGTACATTCTACAATTATTGTTGCGTTCCTGGCATGGGGCATAATTCGGAATGGTGGCAATCGAAAATATATTCCCGTGATTTCGAATGAATTGTATAGCTTAATGTCATCCCAACAGTCAAGCAAATTTTCATCCAATGAAGAGGAATTGAGGTCTTGTGTACGGGCATATGTCAACGTACATTCGTCCACCATAGACGAAGATCTAGCGGCTGTCTGCTGCAACAACTTTGACGATAGAATTAACGTCAGCGACAAGGAAAAATACTTCCTCAACCTTTGTCATCCTCGTGTACCAGTTCTAGGATTGCCACCTCATCGAGTGCCTTTTGCATTGCGATTGACCCGTCCTGTTGAGGCTTGGGTACTTCCCTTACTACCTATACTGATTCGCCTTATTTTCCAGTTGGTGGTGTTGATTCATACAGCCGTTTCACGCCATCGTGGTTGCCAAGAAACAGCTCCATTCGCAGCTATCTCCCAATCAGTAATAACTACTCTCCGCCGTCTTCTACTTTACTTTCTCCTTCTCAATTTTCGAGGATGGTGCCTGTACATCGGAGCCAATGCCTTGGAAGATTATGTTATTCTACCATGGCTTACAGGATACACTGTTGTTTCACCAATGCGCACTAATTCAATGAGTGATGTGGAACACGATCTATATGGTAGCACTGAGCCCAGTTGTTGGTACCAGGACTTGCTGAAGGCACATCATAAAAAAATGGCTACTGAGAGTGACTGGCACTCGGAATGCTATGGGCGGTCCTTCGACTTTTCTGATCATGTTGTGTTGTTCTTAGCTCATTACTTACCTGTATTCGTGATGGAGATGTTGATCTATTGCGCCTTCCCGTTTTGGGAAACTGCCGCAAATGAAAATGTAACTACAAGACGGAGTTGGGCTCATGTTGTGTCGAAAGGAGCAATGTGGAATGCATTCCATGCACTCCTATTTGTGTACATGCACCTATTAATTTTCCAAGTGTTCTATCAAACTGTGACTTATTTTCATACCCCTGCAGAGACAATTGTTGGATTTGGGATCAGTATGATTTTGCAGGCACCAATAATATATTTGATGTGCACTGAGAGATTGCATTGGATCAAAAATTACATCGGGTTGCCATGTGGTGATCAAGTGCGCTTGCTCAAGAAAGGAGATTAGATCTTTCGTCAGATGCACACCGAGACTATTACTTGGGAATAGAATTGTTCATACAAGATATAATTTAATCAAACGAGGTTATACATGCACGGTGCAACAAGATAATTCAGAGCCACGTGCCCGCCATCAACTCATTTTCTCAACTGTGCGATACGCTTCATCTACATCCCTTTCCAGATCTATCCACTTACTGTTGCCTAACGGAACACCCTGAGTTTTCAAAGCCAATTCCGCCACTTCGATGACGCGCATTAACCCATCGGCTTCCATCAATCCCAATTGCGTTGCCTTTGCCGCAGCCCCAACGTAGGTTCGAAAAAATACAAGCGGTCTCCCATTTATAAGCTTTGGGGGAGGGATGTACAGACCCGACGATGGGAAGGATGACGGTGGATCTGATGACACTACATGCAAGAATACAGCTTGCACTACTTCGGGGTACTCGCGGAGCATGGTTTCACCAGCCTCTTGATCCATCTCTCCAGTGTCGCCGACGTAGATGTACTTCCGATACAATATCATTTGCGATAACTGACCGTTAAGTTGTGTTGAGGGGTCCAAACATATAGTGCTCAGCTGAAGAAACATACCTGCATAATTTGTCCTGATGGATCTTGTTCCAGCAACCTCTCGAAGTTGTTGAATTTGCGCAGACCCTTACGATGTTGAATAATCCATTCTGAAACTGATCCATACAGCACTGGTCCGATACCCCAATCCAACGTTGGGTGCGTCTTCGATGATTCACCAGTTTTTCGAAAGGCCAGGGCTAGTTTCGAACTCTCCTTAATTTCCAAAGCCGCCTTCAATTCTTCTGCCCGCGCTGTTAAAACGGCAACCTTTGGCGGGGAGAATATTCCGAAATTCGAATCTCTTTTAGTGTTATCATTTTCTCCACCGACATTTTCAAGTCTGTATTCATCGTAATATCGTTCATTTAACACAACCGAGAATAAACTGATCTCCCACATGAACTGAAATACTCCAGGATAAAAATCTCCTCGATCGTATTGAACATCAATGCCACCGAGCGATACGCCGGCTAAGGTGACACCGCCACTCGATTTCAACGTATCATCAATGTCGCTAACCACTTGGGTGAGAGGGGAAGCTAGAATAAATGGAGACGACCGGGAAGCGACGGAGCTGTCAGCTGCCATTCTAACGGATGTTCTCGACGGAAGATATCTCGCGGGGAGAAATGGCGTAACAAGCGGCTGAAAACATCCAAGCGCCCCTAATTGTGACACGAGTCTACTGCCAAGACTTGCCACTAGCATGAGTGGCAAATACAATACCATTGCCTTTCCTTTGGATCGCATCGGGCTTCTCTTGAAACCATTTCTTCCCGCCAAAATCGTTGCTCTCTAAGATTCGATGGTATGAAGTCTGATGCCTTCTACTCTACCTCTAGAGAGCGGTGAGAGTATCCAACAGTGTGGAGGTGTAATTAAATCCTTTTACGATTTGTTTCTGCTCCACTGCTTGGTAGGTCATAATGCTGAACTATTAGTGTGATGTTATCGTCACAGTTATCATCCACATTCACCCTCACTTTTAAGACACAACTCGAGACGATGAATAGCCAAAAGCGGTACGTGTCAACTAAATTCGAAGTATCGGGGATAGTGCAGGGGGTTTTCTTTCGAAAATTCACAAAATCCAAGGCTGTCGAGCTTGGGTTGACAGGGTGGTGTCGCAATACAACACGGGGCACAGTTGAGGGCGAATTTGAGTATGTAGCGCCATCGACATATGATATTACCAGATCAAAAGAGTCATCGCCCTACCCGGAGTCAGTCGCCGAATTCCGACACTGGCTGTGTAAAGTTGGATCGCCTCATTCTCATATTGATGAGTGCAAGTTCTCGGAAGAAGTGATTTCTGGTGCGCAGAGATTTGAAACATTTTCTATTGAACGATAACCGTCACAATATGTGGCAAAAATAATGAGGGGGTTTCATCTGAAAAATTTAGCCCTGTAAAGGCCACGAATGATTATCTTGAAAGATTTTGGTGTGAAAATTTCTTCGGCTTGTTGTCGCAAAATTACTGTGACCAAATACATCCTGACTTCTCATCGACTGGCGGTATCGTGATTCTGATGGAGTTTTACATGTAGTGAGATCACGGGTATGACTCCTCCGGTTTGATTGATCTGATGGGAGCAATGGCTCATTCGAATTGCTATGATCAGCTTGTTTCTTCTGACTTTTGCCGTTGAGTGCGACTCGTCTACCTCGTCGAAATATGTTACACAACAAAATCAAAACAGAGCTTCTCCATCTCGGACGAAATACTCGAACCCAGTAGCACGCAACGAACAAATTCAGTATCAAAAGAGGAGTGGACCAATTATGAGCTTCCATGCGAGCTCGTATTCGCTTAATGCTCAGCGCCCTTTTAGCTTGGCTCAGTTTGTTCAACACTATAAGACGATTGTTGTGAATTCCGCTCTGCCAGTATGTCTTCTTTAAGTGATTGTACAATTCATTCCGATCTATTGAGTCAATTGGTAGTAACCCATTGTCGCCAGGTAAGCTCTGCCAACATCTTGGACAATCAATGTGTGTTGGCCACAAAAAAGCTGATTGATCCAAATTATGTCGGTATTCATTGTGCATCTTCCATATGCACAAGGCCAAAAATCTCCATCCATTGTCATCCATTTTGTCATCTTCATGATTCCCCACTGTGGAAGAAACAATCTCGTACATACCGGAACAATTTTCATCAAACAATTCAAGCCATGAATCCCTGCATGAGTCGCAGCCAAAGAAGGACTGTTCAATAAATGATCTGATCACCTGGCCTGCATGAATGACAGACACAGACTCAGTATCACCCAATACAAATGAATGGCGTTCTGCAACACCAACAGTAAGGATATGCAGCAGCGACCATAAGCCGCAGGTGAATCCCCCATTTGCATTGCACCATGAGCTCCACGTATATTCGATTCCTTGATCAGAGTGCCGTTGAACTATTTCCTGGAACTTTTCTCCACTTGCTATCGTCTGTTCATAATTTACTTTAACATCGTCGGCTAAGATATGAATTCCTGTTTCAGGTGGGGAAGCCCATCGTACTAAATCTAGAAACTCAGCAAGTGCGTTTGATGCATCAAGAGGGAGAACTATTCCGGGTGAAAAACGAGACGATATTGCAGTGAAAAGAGACGTCATCGCATCATTGAATACATCGTTTTTGTTTTGTCTGACTGCCGATTTGACCGAAGACTTTTTCTGCCGATTGTTCACTGAATCCAATTCGCTGACATTGTAGTCATCAATTCCCTTCAACAGCACAGTTGCAGAAATAGAATTGGCCCTTTTCACTGGATCCAATTGAATGCCCATACTTAGTGAAATGTATTCCACTTTTAGCTCAACGTCATTCAAGAATTCCTTTGTAGATTCGGCCAAACCATCAACGCTTCCAGGTAGAAACATAGCAGTCTTCTCAATCTCACCGCTCTTAAAGCCAATGATTGTTGGAATTTCGCTCACATTGAATCCCATTTCACACAACTCTCTAAAAGCTCCACAATTCACCGCGTAAAATTCTATTGGTAACCGACTAGAGCGCCTTTTTATTCCCCTCGCCACATTAACAAACGTGGGTTGAAATGATCGACAGCGTGGTGAGTTAGGATGGTAAAATTGAACAATTCTTGGCCACGTAACCTCGAGAACGAATGACGGCGTCAGTGTCAGGATAGAGGATTCCAACTCTTCATCTGAAGGCAGATATTCTATAACTGGGTAAAATTGCTTAGAACGGTAGAGATGGTGTAGAGAGTCGCTTGATGATTGGTGTCCTTCATTGATTCCCTTCCGCCTCTTTTTCCTTTTCTTTGCCATTTGTAACGACCGCTGCGTTTGCATTGTTAGCTTTTGCAGGTTACCTGACAGTGCCAGCACTGACGACGAGAACGAGAAGTACTCTCTATCATCTTCTATCTCTCAGAGAGAGAGTGCATCGAGTGTTTAGTTTTTGAGATTTTTCGTTGACCTTCTTTCTTTCACGTTTGTGCAACTCAGCTCGGGCCAACACAGGTAAGAACACATCATCTGAACACATCCACGCTACGATACATCATGCCTCTGATCAATCTCTCACAAGTAAAATAGATATTATTTCTATTAGATTAAATTATTACTACAATATTATCGACCGTGATGGGCAACGAAGTTGCATGAAAGAGAGCTAGCGACACGAGCAGAAGCCCCTCATGGTATTTCCCCTAGCTCCCTCAGCTTTACCAGCGCCAATAGTGCTCCCCACCCTCCGACAAGATTGAAATCTCCTTCTCTTATCATCTGCAATATTTGATCCGCTGTTACTCCTCTCACAATTTGAATGTCTTCCTCATCATCGAGTGGACGGGGATGTGGTACATGTTGTGCGTCGATGACTAAGTAAGGTGTAATTTCAGTCACTACATATTTATCCATCGGTACTGATGATTGTATGATCGTATTTGAAGAAGTTTCAGTGCCATGATACACAGTCAATACGTCGTGTTGACAATCGGTCATTTGAGGTCAGTCGGTTGAATTTCCAACCGACGGACTTACTGGTCGGTGGGAAGTTTAATTAAATGCTCATCGCCACCGACGAGAGTTGGTGGTAAGTTTTGCCAAGAGCAAATTTGATGTTTTTAGTAGTTAACTTATAAGTCGATAGTTGCATCGCGCGTTCATCATCAATTACATTGAATTATTAAGCCTTCGAACCCAGGTCTACCCTCGTCGATATTCCATCGATATCGCGAGCATCGAATAACCGCTTTCAACAACACGTCGCAGAAGAGATACATGCTTCATCATAATTTGATCTGGTAACTCACCTGCAACGCCGTCCTCAGTTAGCCGGAACCACTTCCCACCCGCAAGATGGCTAGGTTTAAGAGGGATTCTCCATAAGTAATCTTTTCATCGAAGCAAGTCAATGCAAATAAATCTGAAGTGACATACCATTCTGCTTCTAGCTCGTATCTCGCGGCAACTAACGACATTTCTTCTCCCACCTCCTCCGAATGCTTTCCGACTTCTACAACACCAGCCGCCAGCCCACTCAATACGCGATGAGGTCCCGGCATGTACTCTCTTATTATAGTTGCAGTTTTTGAAGTTGAATTCCATGCAAACACGATGACCGCCCCCCCTGATGTGTGTGCTTGATCAATGATATCAAATTCGATGATTCGCTGGTGCGGGTTGTCGTTGATGGTAACGCTGCGGCGAACTACTTTTCTCCAACCAGAGTAGTGGACTTCATCTTTCAAAATTTCGTATTTGTGTTGTCTATCCCTCCCAAGAGGATAAATTTCTGCCGCCACTGACGTTGCTGGTGTGTGCGTTTGCAGAGAAGGTAATGTCGGTGGCTCGGAATCGACGAGATGTATAGCCACGAAGAAGAGAAGGAGAACACGATGTGGTGCACACACAAAATTACTAAAAATCATTCTCGTTTACTCTCTTCTTTTCTTTTACGAGGTACTATTGATGCAGGTTTTCCTGGCTCTGTATCTAATAGGGTTTGGATCATGGTCTGGGGGTGGGGGTGAGTGAGTCTGGGCCCTGGGTGTGGGCGGGGGCAATAATATCAGGCTCAGACCTTCACGCACATCATGGTAACGGGTTATGGTATCGATTGTCAAAGTCGTCCGTTTATCATCTCTACTAACAAAGGGGGTTGTTGTCGATAGGTGCGTAAGGTACGATACTTCTCTTCTTCTTCCTTCGCGACCTTTTCTTTGGAACTTCCGATACTTTGAAGATACGCTAGGTACGTGTTCATGATTCACGAATAATATTATGTGTTTTTTTCTTCGGCTCGTCAAGATGATGGTGAATTGTGGACGATTCTGATAAGTTGGAAATCAATGAATGGATGCCACAATCCTGAGATCATGACGAAATACAAAGCAGTAACCTTCCTCTCCATCTTGGCATATTGCCATGCTTTTAACCCCACCTATTTGGGTCGGTCAACATCCCGGCGCGCAGCAACTGAAACTGAAACCATCGCTTTCGATAAGGTCGATAAGCGAACAGGGAAGCCAACCGGAACATCCTTCCTCACGGCCGATGCCATTGAACGTGCATCCAGCGGCAGTCCTATCGAGAAAGTAAAACTTGCGAAGGATGGTACATCTGCATTCGTCGATATTTACGAGTACGCTGCAAAAATCCGCTCTGGCAAAATGACATGGGAGGAAGTGGAGGCTGCAGATCTGAACACGCGACTCAAGTTTGTGGGAATGTTGCACCGTGATAAGCGCACACCTGGGCAGTTCATGATGCGACTCAAGGTTCCGAATGGTATTGTCAATTCTGATCAAATGCGATTCTACGCCGATTGTGTCGAGAAGTACGGTGAGGAGAAGGGCGTTGTGGATATTACAACTCGACAGAATATTCAGTTGCGTGGTGTCAAGATTGAAGATGCACCAGATATCATTGATGGATTGCACGCTCGGAACCAGACAAGTTTTCAAAGTGCATTAGATAGCGTGAGAAATATGGTGGGTAACCCATTGGCGGGAATCGATGACCAGGAATTGGTTGACACACGAGAATTATGCAATGCGCTGAATGATTTGGTCAGCTTAGACTCCGTAACTGGATCACGAGGCAATCCAATGTGGGGAAACTTGCCTCGAAAGTTCAATATAGCAGTCTCTGGCAGTCGTGATGATTACGCACACACCCACATCAATGATATTGGTCTTGTCCCTGTACCTCACGCCGAAACTGATGTTATGGGATTTAATGTCGTACTTGGCGGATACATGTCTATCAAGCGAGTAGCCGAATCTATTCCATCAAACATGTGGATCCCTGCTGATCGCGAATCGGTTGTGACCCTTTGTGAAGCAATATTACGCATCTTCCGCGATGAAAGTGACCGCAAAGATCGACAGAAGGCTCGTCTCATGTGGCTTGTAGAAAAATACGGCGTCGATGGCTTCAAGAATGCGGTTACTAAGGAGATTGATTCGTATAAGCGTGGAGTGAAGGTGGAAAATGCACAGCCTGCCCCGACCACGCCCTTCGAACGCAGGGATTTGCTTGGTGTGCATAAACAAAAGCAGGAGGGAAAGTCTCGCGTGGGAGTTTTGGTCCCAGCTGGTCGCCTATCAGTGAAGGAATGTCGACAAATTGCTGATTTGGCAGATAAATACTCGGCTGGTGAGATTAGATTGACCGTCGAACAGAATTTTATCTTGCCCAATGTCGATGATGATATGGTCGATGCGCTGTTGAACGAAGACGCACTTGGTAAGGATTCGAGACTCAAAGTTAATCCTGGATTCATTGAAGGAAATACTGTCAGTTGTACTGGTGCTCAGTTCTGTGGTCTGGCGTTGATTGAAACGAAAGCACAAGCCGAGGCCGTCGCCACGAAACTAGAAGAATTGGTTATCGTGGATAGACCTATTCGCATTCATTGGACTGGATGTCCCAACAGCTGCGGCCAAGTCCAAGTGGCAGATATCGGCATCATGGGAGGACCAGCACGGAAGCTAGATTCAGAGACTGGAAAGATGATGGCAGTTCCAGGATGCAAAATTTTCATCGGTGGCAGGATAGGTGAAGATGCCCACTTGTCGTTAGAGCCGTACAAATCTGGCATTCCCATCGAGAATGAATTTCTCATTCCAGAATTAGTTGAGATTCTAAAAAACGAGTTCGGTGCCGTGGATAAGACGATAAGCTGAAAAAAGATGTTTGGGGTTTCCTAGTTGCCACCTCCAGGTCATGTATTCGTTTCAAGGTAGCGAGAGCTTAGCACTAAGTTTAAGAAGATTGGTTGGTAGTCTAAGCTGCTAGTTGGCTTATTGTTGCCATCTCGTCATCAGAAAGGCTAAAATCAAAAACGTTCAAGTCTTCTTCGAAATGGCTCCTCTTTTTACTTTGCGTGCAAAATGCTGCTCCACTTTGAACGATCCAACGCAGCCCAACTTGCGCTGCGCTTTTTCCGTACCTATTTCCGATCTCGCCTAGTTCATTTCCGTATCGAGGCAAGGCACGAGATAATGGGGACCAAGCTTGTACTAAGATATTACGCCTCGCGTTATACTCCAGAATTGCTTTTGGATTTTTCGCCAAGAAAAGTTGATTGACTGACGGTTTGGTGGCACCAGGAATGACAAGTATCACATCGAGTTGACCCGAACTGAAATTCGATACTGCCAAATCATCTACAGTTTTATCCGTGGTCACCATTTCTTCAAATGCTTGCCACTGGCCGCGAATACTCTCTTCATTTGGCCCTGGATAGTCTAGCATAATCATATCGAGTTTATCAATATTGCCAACAGCCATGGCTGCCATGTTTTCGAGACAGCCCTGCTTTGTCTTTTGATAGGCAGCCTGCTCTCCACTTACTCTGTTTGACAAGACAGTACCACTATTGGTACGAATGAAGAGTTATTCCCAACGGAAGAAGATGAGTCGTAATTGGCAAAAATATGTAAGACTCACCAAATATAAAGTTCATCACGCGGTATGCCAGAGGCCTTCACCGCCTGTATGTGCACGCAAATAAAGGTCTGGAACTTAACACCCAACACCTAACTAAATGAAAAATAACATAAACGGAGCTCACTTTTGCAAATCCCTTTTGATTTCCTGCCAATACACTAGCGAAAAAGTTTCGATATCCGACCTCCAAAGCCAATAGTGTCAGCCTGTATGCTGTATCGTCGTCGTAGATTTGAAGCCCGAACGATGCAAGCGGAAAAGCTTTCTTGTTGTTGCTATTTAATGTAACTTGACTGACTAAATTACCAGTTTTTCCCGCATTACCTGACGCCGAGGCAAGCGGCGATGCGCATGTTGACGATATGGCTGCCGATGATGACGTGATCAATAGTGACACTGCGGACCGACGCGACAATTCATTGGGCGGTGATGATGTGGGCGACGGCAGCTGAAGAGATATCGCAGCTATTGGCAACAAAAACAAAAGCAAAAGCAACCCGGCCTTTTCAAGCCATCTGGCCATTCTGCTGATAGGCGATTTATATCGGGTAAATAATAATATTGAAGCTGATGCTGTGATGATGGCCTTAACGATAGTATGCAGGAAGCGGCATCCATCCAGGCAGGGCGCGCTTGCTGACATTGTTGACCGTCTGTCATGATGATGTGTTGGATCTTGAATCTTCGCGCCTCCGGAAGCAACTCCTACTCTCTACCAAAAAAATAGTTGGCTTTGATGGCAGTCTTCGCTACTGTGGTCTCCACACCTACCTGGCAACTTGCTGTTTTACCAGCTGTCTGCTGTCGTCTCTCCTACAGAGAGAAGAGAGAAGATGCAGCGTCAAGTGTCAAGTCGTCCTCAACGCTCAACACTGTATGATGTAGTGGCAAGTCTAATATCACAACAATTGATTGGACCTTTGACCCAGGCAGCAAAATTATAAATAACCCGACTAAAATAATACAGGTTGAAGATGAAGTTGTTCTCAAACCTTTACATTGTTGCCATCTTCGCGGTGTCATTGTCCGTGGCTGCAGCATTTCAAGTCTTTCCAAAACATCATCATATTTCTACATCTCAAAGTGTGATGGGTCCGTTGAGGTCAGCATCCGAGCTAAGCCCAATCGATGAAATGTGCATCGAAAATGTTGCTGAGTTCTGCCTCCATGAGTCATGTGATATTGAAGAGTACGAGGCGCTCATTAATCAGCTGGAAGAGCAAAAAGCGCATTTCATCAAACACGTTGCAAACGTCGAAAGTCTTCTTTTGCGTCTCAAGGATTCGAATCGTCCAGAGAACAATGCGGGCGAGGTAAAGGTGCTCATTGAGAATATCAAAAGAACATTGAAAAACCCTCCATCAATAACAACGAGCAATTCGGAAGTAAACTAAGTTATGTAGTCGGTCTCGTTTTATTGGCGGTTGTTGAATTTCGTCATGGGAGAGACTCAACTCTGCCCTCCTTACAAGTTGTTGAGTGATTTGCAAAATCTGACTTCTTCACAAAAAATGATGGGGAATGGGAAAGTTCGGCTCTCAGCCAAAAAGAGAAGAATTGGACAGTCTTCAAAAGAAGTGTTCCTTTGTTTGCATCTTGCCCATGACAAATACAATGAAATATTTTTAGTATTTATCCAGGGGCTTTTTCACCGGTTCAACAAAGATTCTTCTATTCTTGCACTGGTACTACATCCTTCGTCTCCGTCACATAAAATTCTCAGATACCTTGTCCCAGTTCGAGACGTACTCAGGCCTGCGGTTCTGGTACTTCAGGTTGTACCCATGCTCCCAGACTTCTAGGCCAAGAATGGGGAACATTACCTCATCAAGCACACCTTTCATCAAAGGGTTGTCCTGGTTGGTCGTTCCCACGAGCTTCAACTCACTTCCAGAGACGCAAACCCAAACCCATCCCGAGCCGAAGAGCGCACCAGGTGCGGCACGTGCCTCGAAGGCGGCCTTCATCTCATCGAACGATCCGAACGATTTATTAATGGCAGCCTCGAGATCGGCGCTGGGCTTTGTCTTCTTGGCCTCGTCTGGTGGAGCCATTTCGTCCCAGAAGAAGGCGTGATTGTAGTGACCTCCTCCGTTGTTGCGAACGGCCGGCCCTGCCTCAAGGGCATTGAGTTGGAGTTCGAGGATGTCCACTTCGGGTTTCCCCTCCATGGCCTTGTTGATGTTTGCGACATATGTGGCATGGTGCTTATCATGATGAATCTTCATGGTGGGCGCATCGATGTAGGGTTCGAGGGCCTCGAATGGATATTTGAGGTCGGGAACAGCGTAGGCGTTGGCAGCCGCAGGTGCCGCAACGGCGGTGGCGATGGCCGCTCCTTTTTGCAAGATTTCACGACGAGAGCTGGACCCGGTTTCTAATTGGATGGTTTTTTGAGCATTTGCAAATTGTAGCAAAGGAACGAAAGAGATTATGAGAACACCAGGTCGAGCGATAATAATAATATATATGTGGTATCTTGACATTTGACATTGACAAACGGACGAGATCGACCGAGAACTCACGTGAACTCATGGTCAATGAAAATGCAGATGCGGTGCATACGACGAGCGCAGCTAGAGCAAATGATAATTTCGCCATGGTGGAGATACTTTTGTTCGTTCAGTACGAAACTGGGCTGTTGGTTTGTTGATGTGATGGTGTGGTTATCGAGATTCGCTGATGCTGTTGTTTGAGTTGTTGCTTTTTCTGTGTG
This sequence comes from Discostella stelligera, assembly GCA_036939735.1. Lineage (NCBI taxonomy): Eukaryota > Bacillariophyta > Thalassiosirophyceae > Thalassiosirales > Thalassiosiraceae > Discostella > Discostella stelligera. The sequence continues at coordinate 12,704 of JALLBB010000522.1, forward strand.
TGTTTTGCTGCTGTGGTGATGGGCGGGTTGCAAGATATTGATGCACCATGACGTCAGCTGTCAAATATCTTTCGGGCTTGCCCGTTCGCTCCGTTTGCTGGCCCGCTATGGTCGCTTTTTTGTGTGCCACAACCGACAGCTCTCTCTCTCTCTCTCTACCTAGAGATAAAGATAGCAGCAGTCCACCCCTACTACCCTCTTGTCGAGGGTATTTCCAGCATAACCATTACCAGCAGCCAAGTCACTTCTATTCTCCAACCCCCCATCGCCAGCTTGATCGTGTTATGTCTACCGCTGACAACAACTCCAAAATGCCAGTACAATCGCGACCATCCACATCCACAGCGGCGTCCTCACGAGGACGCGGCGGAAGCGCCTCCACACTCCCCTACATTTCCGACACGTCCTCCTCCCAGAATCTCTCATCGTCACTTTCACCCCAGCAATATCTGCAACGAATGCTAGACCTGCAGCAAATGGATCTTCAAAGTGCCGCCGACCAAATGCGCACATTGTTATCGTTCTACCCGCAACGGGTGTATAAGATGGCATATTATCGCAAGCAGACGAAAAATCATTGGGCACGAGATGATCCCGCCTTTTGTTTCTTACAAATTATCATCCTAATAGCCTTCAGTACTGCGTATGGGTTTGCTTTCCGATTATCATCCTTCTCCGCAATTTTTGGTTTTGTTGTCAAGAGCATATTGATTCATTGGTTGGGATTCGGGGTAATAATGGCAAGTGTTGGGAGATTAGTTGCCAATCAACATTTGATGATCACCGATAGAAGCGCAAATCATGTGAGGCAGGATGTTGAGTGGCTATACGCATTTGATATCCATTGTAATGCATTCGTGCCGCTCTTGGTTCTCCTCTGTGAGTTTTGAGTTTGACTTTTTCATTGCGTCGATGATCGATGATCTTGCATTGAATATTGCTTACTTTTTCCTTGCCATGCATATTATGCGTTTTTCTTTCTGTGTATATACCCTACCTTACTGATGAACCTGCGATCACTCAGATGGTGTCCAATTCTTCCTACTACCTGTTGTATTGGGAACATCACTTCTTTCACTTGGGATTTCGAATACTTTATTTGCTTTATCATTTGGATGGTATTTTTATATTACTCACTTGGGTTATAGAGGTGAGATAATGTCCTTTGTCATAAATTCATGCATTGAAAATTTGCTCTAGTTCTCACTTGACATTTGCCAAATACTGGACAACTCCAACTATGGTAGCCCTTCCGTTCCTTACAAATACGGAAGTATTTCTGTTCCCAATAGCCGCAGTTATAGCAATATATGTCTTCAATTTTGTTGGTTATCCATTTGGCCTGGGGTGGAATAGCTCGAGAATAGTTGCTTACATATATTTTGAGGACTGATGCCGTGGAGGGGTGGATGGGGTGGATAGTGGTAATCCAATTCATGCTAGTGTGTGGGAGGAGTAGGTTGGCTGGGCATGTCGCTTGAAGATCTTACTCATCTTATTTAGATACCAAATAGGATGAATCCCTAATACTATTAATTGATAGGCAAAGTTTGATGTGTTCGATCAATTGGAATACTCCGCACCGCAGATTGCCTTTGGATGCAAAACAAACAACGACCCTTCTTCGGACACTCAAACACAGCTCCCACACCCTCCATCTTCACCATCCAACAACTTGGCCTCGGAATTATAGGCCTTTACAACTCACATTCGTTACGCTACACGAACCAACCAAGTCAGTAGAACATAAACTAACATGCCGTATCAATCGGACGAGCGAGGTAGTAGTAGGTGGTCTCGAGAGGTCTCAGGGGTCTCAGCCTTTCCCAGTTTCCACGTG
>JALLBB010000523.1:0-25712 GCA_036939735.1 Discostella stelligera
CAGAGGGTGGCAAGACAGCTCAAATTACGGGAAGGGCCCTTGGGCGGGCCTGGGCTGTGATGCACATTGAGTGTAGCCTGACTGATGAGAGCGGCTGTCGGTGGGGCATATGACCTCATAACCAGAAGGTATGTGTCCTGCTTAAGGTTTCACGGGAGTTGAGTGGGGTGGCAACCCACTTGGGGGGTAAACCCTCTAGCTGATCATGGCGCACCAGTAACAGTGTGGAGTGGCACGGTAGGCTATACTTTGCTAGCGAGGACATTGAGCTCATGACACTTTGTGCCAAAAGAGAACGACTTCGACATCTCAAGGCAGCCCACTCATCCTGGGAGCTCAAATGCATTCAACTCCAACGCGGCCAATCAGTAATAACAATTTTTTTCTCTCGTCTACACCCCTCTCACCCTTCAAGTGAATTGACGGACCCCCCGTGATTCACGCCCCCCCATAGGGCTCGGGGTGCAATCTTAGTAGACAGTATACAATAGTCATTGTCCTTGGGGACCCATAAGATTTACTTTAAGATTTCTGTTATATATATTCACACTGAAAACTCTCATGCAAATAAAAGCTAACAAGTGCTGATCATGATGATTTTGAACTTTGAACAGCCATTTACCGCTGTGTCAGTACTTGTTGAAAAGATGAGATCGTGTTCACTTAAAGGAAGGACACCAAATCCTATCAGTCCTGCTGTCAAGCCAAAATTAGTAGCCTGGTTCGTCTTATGTGATGCTTGGAAGGTGAGCATGAATGACTGGGAAATGTTCAAGCCGTTCTCTACATCTGTGGCATCATACAATCCAGGCAACCGCACATTATACCCATTCAAAAACATCTCTGCATCGCCTAACTGCTCGTAACTTCTCAACCAGACAACTGTTAACCGGGGTATTTGTCCAAACTTAATGTGGAATGAAATTGTAGAATTCGAACTGCTTGAAATCCACCCTGGTTTTCCTTTCCTGTCTTCAAACAGACTCCAGTTTGTGCTAACAATACCCAAATTCTTCTCTGGGGGGTTGAATGCATCATACATGCTTGTAGGCACGGAGCAAAAATCAAGTTCTGTGATCTCAGAGGCATTTGTGAAACTCTTCATAACTTCTGAATTGTAGGGAAGCAGTGTCATGGATAACATGTCTGACATAGCTTGGTGTACTTTCCATGATGGATGAGCATCTGCATCCCAGTACACAGTTGTAAGGTCAAGCTGAGACACCGAGGATGCACACTGTGCGACGTCAAAATAATCAAAGACAGGTATATCATGGAGCCCTGCAGCAAATTCTATTACATTCCGAGTTCCTCTGCATTTTTCGAGTGCAATTGACACCAGAAATGCCATCTTCTGTTCATAACCCAAATCAATGGCTTTGAGTATCCAGGCCTCATACAGACTGATAAGAGGATGTGATACAGTTTGTATTTCCGCACAGTCATTCACTGTAAAGTCAACCAGCAAGAGGTCTGGTTTAGATGCAAGCCAAGTGCCAAGAACGGGCAATCCGACACTGATAGTGCTGCCTCCAGCTGCCAAGTTTTGAATGAAAACGTTCTTTTCTGGATAATTTTGCGAGTGACTGAGGCCAAATCTTGCCGACCAAGCGCATGCCTTGAGAGTTTTGGTGTAGTTTAAGCCGTGTTCTTCGCAGCCAATCCCGGCGGCTTCGTTACCACCCACAATCATGACATGAATATCTTGCTTTGTCTCCAATACCTGATGATACGACCTAATCGTGTTATGGTCATAGTATCTTCCTAAAATAGCTCTCACACACTTGGAAAAGTGAGGGAAATTCGTCGCAGGTTGAAAGTTAAAGTCAAAGTGGCTAACATTCGTCTTAGCTCGAGGTTGACGGCGAAGGTAGTCAGAGTCGTCAGTTGGGGAAGACAGCATTTGCCGGAAATAATCCGAAGTAATCAAACATGTAATAATAATTATGGGAAATATATATGCAGATTGATGGGTTGAAGGGTGGTGGGGAGACATACTTCCAAATAACGGCCGAGCGAGGGGTGCCATGATTACAAGTGGTTGAGGTAGTGAGGACTGTTTGCAATGATGATAATAAATGGGGGGGCTGGTTCAATTCTGGGCCCATCCTCTTCTGAACACAATTTGGTGCGGCTTGTCTTTTTCCACTTTGTTGTCCGTTCAAGCCACAAGACGAGCAGTTGCACTCCGACCGCCCAAGATTTTCTTCGTCCGTCGCTTGCGAACACAAAAAAGCACAAGCTCTCTCTCTCTCTCTCTCTCGCTCTCGAGAGAGAGCAAACATCATACACCCGCTCAGATTTTCATGTGCAGATTTGTATTGTGCGGGCGTTCCACCCTCCGATCTACGAATTGGAAATTGCCGCCAAAAACAGCAAACCGACAACCAACCCCGACTCAAACACTGCAACAACCAACAACCCAAACGCTCTCTCCTTTTGTGGAGAAGAGAGGGCGGTTTGGTTGCTCTTTCTCTCTAGTCGAGAGATAGCTGCTGTTGGTTGTTGTTATTGTTATGGTGAATCAGCATTGCTCCGCAGCAGCAGCAGCAGCAGCAGCAGCAGCAACAACAACAACAACAGCACTGTCACATAAGTAACAACTTTTCGAGGGTCCGAGCGCAGGGAAATCCTCTCTCCAGTTTGGATCAGTGCAGTTATTGCAAATAGAGAGTGTGTGCATAAAACTTGGGCGACATCATGCCGCAACAAGCCCTAGCCATCAGCATCAGCAGCATCCTCGTCGCCCTTCTGTGTCCACCAGTCGTCACGGTCACAGCCTCCTCCGGCGTCGACGGCCACTGCTCCTACGACTACGAAATTAATTGTCAAGGAGGACTTCCCTACGTTGCCACCACCTCCGTCACCCTAGCTTCCACTGCCTCCAGCAGTGGGGGTGAAGCCTACGTGACATTTCACTGGGGGGGAAATCATGCCGATTCCAATGTCGGTTCGGTCCTTCGGCCCAACCATTCTCCACAAACATACGTGAAGTCACACAGTTATAATCAACAAGGGGGATATAACGCCGGAGTTTCCATTTTGTTCGGGGCTGGATCAGGATGTGAGGGTGTCGAGCTAGAGGGATATAAATTGTTGAAGTTTGATGATGTGGATTGTGAGGTGATTGATTTAGAGAATGACGATGATAGTTTGACACTTACGACGAGTAGTAGTACTGCGGCGATGGTGAGTTGCTCTCTTTTGTCTCGGCTATTGAATGATAACTTCTTCTTCTTCTTTGTTGCTAATCTACTTTGTTGACTTGGTCAATCGAATCGTCAGAACCAAGAAGCTGAGATTGCTACCACGGCACCACCTCCATTGGTTTCTGCCTCCTTCTCAACATGCTCTTTCCAGTACGAAATAGACTGTGATAATACCATCCCCTACTCGGCCACAGCATGGGTCGCATTTGACAATCCCAACTACGAAGCATCTGTGACATTTCACTGGGGTCTTGGCGACAACTCCATCGGATCAAAAATGTACACTCCTTCTCAACCCGAGATTCTCGATTCGTTCGCCTACGCAAATGAAGGACAGTATTACGTTGGATATACGGTGGTGTTCGGTGACCAATCTGGATGTGAGGGCATGAAATTCCAGGGATATAAGTGGGTGTGGTATGATGATAGATTAAAGTCATGTGATGTCGTAGATGATGAATCTGTAAGTAATGAATGCGACATTTCCTTACTTTGTGGATGGAACGATTCCCGCTCACCTACCCCCAAAATCATGATAAGGTTTCAACTACAACTTCGCCACCCATTAGCACGACCAATACTGCTGCTTCGTTGCCTGTTCCGGTTTCGACACCGCCGGCAATCGAATCCACCATCACCACCACTACTTTTGCAACATCCGTCAGATCATGCTCGTACGATTACGAGGTGACCTGCAACAACCCTCACTCCGCCATGGCCTACGTTACATTCGACAATCCTTCATACGAAGCATCCATTACCTTTCATTGGGATACAGCTAACACAGTCATCGATTCACGGTATTACTCGAATACTCAACCATCGATGGCAAATAGTTACGACTTCGGCACAGAGGGAGTGTACAAAGTCGGAGTTACCATTGACTTTGGTGAAGGGTACGGGTGTGATGATGTCGTCTATGAAACGTACCACACAGTTTCATTCGATGGCTTAGCTTGTCAAGTAACGGAATCGAACGATGATAGTGAAGGGACGAGTACGACGAACGATGTAGTTGACAATGTTACCAACAATGCTCCGATAATGTCCGGTATTGAACTTCTTGGTGATGCAGTGAGTGATTCGACGGGAACGAATGCACCGACAATAATGTCAAGTGCATCTACTGTTGCCGCTGGTACCGATGTCACGTCACCCCCACCCCCACCACCTTCCTCGAGTGCTCCAATAAGTTCGATGACAACACCTCCAGCGAATACCATTGCCGCCACCAAGCAAGAATCATCACCCCCCTCCACGAGAGGAATCACTAATAGTGCTACCCCAGTAGCAGGACCCACGATGAGCACGATGCCAACATATTTGCTGACCACAGAACTAGCAACCTCATCACCCTCCGCAACGCCAAGGACTGGTACTGCTCCCATACCAGTATCGAAGAACATGCTGACAAGTAGTGGTGTCATTGGGACGTTGTCGTGGTTCACGAAAGCAATATACTCTGTGGGGATAATTTGCTACATTGTTCAGTATTAGTTGTGGGTACTCATTCTGGAGCATGTATTGAAATTCCTATATTCATAGATACAATAACTACTTAAGATGAAGCAGAACAATATTTCAGATTGATTTCCTTCTACTCTTGTGATGTGGAGATGCTTTTTAATTCAAACTAATCTCTACGAGTAAGAAGTTCTTATTCAGTGGATACAGTCAACCTATTCTCCCTCCTCCTAATTTCCATTCGTATTTCCTTCATTCGACGATAATGACTTTCCATGGGCTGTACGTCCATGAAACTTGACACTCGACGATTATGCTGTTGGTAGAAGTCCTTTTCATAGGATCGGAGTGTGTGATACAGTGCCTCCTTTTCGGCCTTCAACGAAGATAGCAAATCGTCGTCATCGTTGTTGTCATTTGTCATTGTTAATCATCATAAATCATGCATCATACTCATGGGAAAATTTTGGAATTCCATCGAGATGGAATTGTTCTAGTCCACGAGTTCCTCTCCGTGGAAAACGTACCTTATGGCGAACACCCTTTCTGTCACTCGGGACACCCCTCATTTTTTGAGGGGTGTTGAGGTCAAATTTAGGGTGTTGCTGCATAATTTGTGCTGCGATTGATGGAACACAGGATGGATTTTTGCTCTCGAGGAAGCAAGGGGTGATTCGATGGAATTTACAAGAAAAAATCCACGCCCAAGAAATTTGTGAAGATGCCACCGAGTTCTAGTGAGTCACCTTCAACCTCCACGTACTACATTACATAATCAAAAACACATATAATATCAATTACATGAATACAACAACCATGTAACCAGTGGAATGGATGAAGCAAGACCCCCTACGCAATTCAGAGTATAAAATTTGGATGGCTCCGCGTTCATACAACAATCTACGTGGGCCTAAAATTTTATGCAATAATATTGAAATCGCGAGGAGATATTCCCCCGCATGTTTTGACAGGTCGCATTTATCATATATACAACAACTAACCAGTGAAATGGATGGCGAAAGGCCCCCTTCGCGATTCAGAGTATAAAATTTGGATGGCTCCGCGATCATACAACAATCTACGTGGGCCTAAAATTTTATGCAATAATATTGAAATCGCGAGGAGATATTCCACCCGCGATCAATACCAATTTATCCTCTCGTGGGAAGTGCATTCTCAAAAAATGTTCTCGTCAATTATTTTATTAGTCATCTAAGATTAGGATGGCCGCCAGTTTTATTGTCTCTCTGAATATTTTTGGTAATCTTTGATACAGATTCGTATCCATAAGCAGTATAAATTGCATCAATAATTAAGTTGCTCGGCTCAGACCGCTTATTAATCAGGTCCTGAATCAATTATTTCCATACCTTGTTTCGCTTGCTGTATACTAAATAATCACGGCCTCCAAGGGGAAGGGTTGGGTCACATACATAGGAATCTGAGGACACCTATCTTATTAGGATGGAATGTAGGATGGATTTATTTGACAACACGCCCGGTATGTATGTTTTTTCGCTGCCCACAAACATGACCTTAACTCTTAACTCCTCATTCTTCTTTGCAATTCGTAGAGCTTCGACAGGCTTCGACACAGCCAAGATTTTTTCTCTTCCGTGGCTTGTGATTTTCTGACGTATTTCTGACGTATCCATTAAGGGTAAAAAATGTATTATTCCTCTGTAACTGTTTTTATTCACCGATAATTATTACAGTAGTCTAAGCCCGTAACATAAAAAACACGACCACGAACATGATATGAGTTTATTACACTGCCTACCCTCTCACACATTACCATCAACAAGAAGCATCAATGCAATCAACAGCTGCAACCGATATTGATGACGTAACGAAGGGGTTATTGCCGCCTACGGACACAAAATCATTGGGTAAAGCAGAAGGAGAGGTAGCACTACTTCTACTTCATCATCACGAAGACATTGAAAATCTCGTGTCCCTGCTCTTGTTACGTATTGAACATCACAAATTCGACATGATGGTCATGCACGCAGATTTACGGCAAGAAATGTGCGAGCTGAACTCCGATCTTTTAATGTATTATCATCGTTTGAGCACAGACATTCAACGTTGACGCTCAAAGAGGAAAAAAAAACTAATGAGAGAGGAGAGCATATGAAGTATTTGCAATTCAAAGTTCACTTCAGATACAAAGATAATTAGTGTTTGATCGGGAATGAGGCTTCGATCGCGTGTAAGAATTTTAGAACACGTAGAGTAAGAATCTTAGAAGAGAGTACTAAGAGCATTATGAACAATGAGTACCTCTACCAATGATCGTCGTCATCGTCTTCATTGCCCTGTTCACCCCAAAGGATCATGATATCCGTATCTTTCACCAATACTCTTAGAAGAGAGTACTAAGTGCATTGTGAACAATGATGATCTCTACCAATGATCATCGTCGTCGTCGTCGTCGTCGTCCTCTTCGCCCCAAAGGATCATGATATCCGTATCTTCCACCAACTCAACCACACCGTTACCTACCGACGAAACTGATGAAACAATCGATGATGTCAACTGTTCAACTCGTTCTTGCTCATCTCTTTTCTTCTGCTCCATCTTGCATTCCCTCTCGCGCTGTCGTTCCATGCTTTCCTTTAATTCTTGTTCGTAACGTAATTCTTCCACTCTTGATCGAAACCTCCCGGACCACGGAAAATAAATTGCCTCTAACGCTCGTTGGCGTCGAGCTGATAGGGTGGATAATGGAGGCGATACAGGTAGTTCATGAGTGCGATTTATGGAAAAATCGAGTCTGTTGTAGTTCGAGCGTTGATTGATCATCCAAATGCGAAGAGGTTGATGAAGTGGATCATTTCGTCGGATACGATAGTCGAGAGATGACGAAATGGATACACCATCTGATGCAGCCGTTTGGGGCAATGATGATTCCGGTTGCAATGATGGCGCCTGTTCCGACAGCAGTTCCAGTATTCTGTCTTGGGGATGAAAGCTGGGCAGAATCGATTGATTTTGGATATTTTGAACAAACTGGAGGTAGTTGTCGAGAAGAATGGTACGGTTGTGGTTGCTCCGTTGTTGAGTTGAATACTTCCAATCTGCAGGAATTGTTTTGTTCGTAATTGCGGGGTCTTCGTCGCCTCCAACTTCTTCCGCACTTTCTTCCGCACCGAATAACTTCATGTAATGGTTCACTACACCATACACCTTGGCCCACTCCAGCATTTCCAACCACTTTCTATCGATGGAGCTCCATACGAAGCCCATCTCTTCCAGCACTTGTATTCGGTTTTCATCTAAATGCGAGAATCGGGGTAATCGTTGTCGTTTTTTGCGTAAATTGTGAGATGAGGATTTGAGTAGTATGCGTCGATTCCGCCGCTGCTTCTGAATTTCGATTTTCGCTGGAGGTTTATCCCTTATTCCTCCCTTTCCTTCCTCACCATCATGTTGTTGCGGCTGCACCTGCTGCTGCTGCTGCGCCATCATTCTCTTTTTGTACAAGCTCCGCAGGTTAGAAACCCACGCCCCCAGCGCTACATTCTCCTCCCATTTTTCGGGCACCATACAATGTCCATATTTGTCCTTAAACAACTCCAACTCTTTCAACCTCGTGCGAAATTGTCTTTCGGTCAAGGATGCGAAATCAAACCCCGCCAATTGCAATTGGTGCCTCCGTGACTGTGTCAAATAGCCCACGTAGGGATATCCTCGTTCCTCGGCATGTTTCCACAATGAGTATTGTTGTCGTACATTTGCTGCCCATATTCCTAACGATGGATTCGAGGGGTAAGGTGTGGGTATGGATCCATGTCCATGATTCAATCGAAAGTCTTGCAGTTCCGCAAGACGCTTTTGGAATAGTATTTCATTCCGATCGGCGCGACTGCGACGGAAGATGATTGAATTATTTAATTGAGTGATTGATATTGAGCGATGATGTTCATCATCCTCTTCTTCTTCTTCTTCTTTATTCACTGCCGCATGATTTATTGTTAGACTATTTGTTGCTTTTCTACGTCGTTTGAATTGTGGACGATATGAACTTGTGGTCGATGATGATTCGACTGTCAATGATACAAGAAGGTTGAATCTGCGCAAGAGATTATTTTTGTCATTGACATGACAAGTTGTTGTTGTCATCGGCGACTCTATCATCATGAACGCCTTGCTGCTCCTGGACAATGCAAGAGCTGTTGCCGCTAGTATTCTTATTATTGCTGTCCTCCTTGCAGACATCATGATGATGTCGTACAGAGATGTTGACGTTCACCAACCGATCTTCACTTTATCATCGCATCACCGACCGATGATACAGCAGCCAGCACCGGATCTGGCGGGATTCTTCTTAGGGCAGCAATTTTTGGCGGGAGACTGCTCGTTTGGTTTGCAGGCCGGCAGCTGTGTAGCGAAGCGCAGCATGCGAAGGCTTGGATGGAGCGAGGGCTTATCATTATTTATCATATCCATCATAATATTTAGTTTATGGGTTGGTCGCTATGGTTATGTATGGGGTTGGGTTCATACTCTGGATATATCGTATCTCTCCAATAGAGCCATAATAACCGACTTGCGCGAGCGCGCTTCATCGTCATAGACATAGACGTCGAGATGGCTACTTTTTCTCCTCCCCACTCTCCGCGCTCGATCAAAGACAAAGAGCCCCCCTTCTTCCTCATTCGCACGCTAGCCCTGGTGCTACGACTATTTGCGGCAGTTCTTTTACTAACCACAATCTACCTCTTTCATCTGCACCATTCTCATTCCCATACCGTGGACGATGCATCTACTGTTGACAATTACGAAAGTGGGAAGGCGAATAGTGTGGAGGTCTCGGCATTACGACATAAAATGGAATTGGCCAATTTCTTAATTCAAAAATATGACGCGCAACAAATGATGATGCTCGAGGGACAGAAGGAGGCCATGGAAATAGGGGGGTATAAGGGAGGGAACGAATCTGATTTCATCCTAAAGGAGAAGCTGGAGAGTAATATTATTGGTCATGAGGAAATAGGGGGATATAAGGGAGGGAATGAATCTGATTTCATCCTAAAGGAGAAGCTGGAGACTAATAATATTGGTCATGATGATGTCGAGACTACCAAAATCGCCAATTCTTCCACGACGAATGCAACTTCCGTGGTAGTGCCAGAGCACGGCAACATTACAAGTCTAACATGGCAACAACTTCAGGTCCAATTACTATTCAGAGAACTACTCCCATCTCCCATCCCCCCAGAACGTACCGCACGTGGATTCTCGGGTATACATCCGGATTTATCCCCGGCACTCATTGGTGCACGACGCGGATCGATCCATTGTCCAGACATGGTACCCGAGATCGAGGCCGTCCTGTCGTCGATGCTGGCCTACTGGAACGATCCGGTGGGAACTCGAGATTATGACGCCGGAAGTCCCAGCGATCCGCACGTGTTCATCCCGCCGCCGATATCGCGGGAGGCGGCCAAAAATCCCCGTCTTTCGCGGAGGCGATATCTCACCTTCGAGGCAGACACCGGCGGGTGGAACAACCTGCGAATCTCCCTCGAGAATATTATTCTTCTGGCGGCCATATCCGGACGCACGATCGTGCTCCCGCCGGACCATCTCTTGTACCTCCTGAGTCCGGGCAAGGCCGACGAACACAAGGAGAGGAATTACAACAACTACGTCAATTTTGATACCGACTTGTTGCGACGAGTGCCCATCATAACCGCCGAGCAGTTCTTACAATTGGAGGGCGGAGACGATGGATTGGCTCCCTTGGGGAAGTACAATGCCACGTGGCAAGATCATTTATGGAAAGTGTCACGAACGTGCGAAGAGCGCAAATTGAGTGATGTTTTCTGCGAGGATTTGTACGATCACTATTTGCGACATGGGCAACTTTCCGATGTCTCATCCGAATGGCCCAACGAATCGTGCTTCATTTTCGATGAAGGCGTGTTCCTCCACGGTGATGAGGCATTGTCCAAGCTTGGCCCCGAAATGAAGATACGGATAAACAAATTCTGCAGAAATCGCAAGCCCATCTTTTACAACCAAACCATGCACGAGGCGGACATTTGGCATTTTGAGACGTGGCAGATACGTCGGCGACTACTGGCACATTTCTATGCCATGATATTTTTCACTGATCCAAAGATTGGGAACTTCTATAAGCGCTTTATGAGGGACAATTTTCGATATCATGATAAGATCTATTGTGCAGCAGGAAAGATCATACTGGCGTTGCAGTATGAGGATAATTTATTGTCGGGAAATGCAGGATCTCCTGCTTCTGCGCTCGACGTGGATGCTGAGTTGGTAGGAGGGTACTCCTCGCTACATATACGGAGAGGAGATTTGCAATTTAAGGAAGTCAAGTTTGATTCGGAACAATGGTAAGGTACAGTTTGGTTCTATATTTCCATCTGAAGTTGACTATGCTCCTCTCACATCATTGTCCGGCGGTGCGCCGTTAGGTATCAAAATACAAAGGAGATATGGAAACCAAACGAAATATTGTATGTTGCAACGGATGAAAAAAATGAAACATTCTTTGATGATTTTCGAAGGCATCACGCTGGGCCAATGAGGTTCTTAAATGATTACATACAGCTGGCCGGGCTGGATGAAATAGACCCAACGTTATATGGGATGATAGATACGATCGTTGCCAGTCGCGGTTCGGTGTTTGCCGGAACGTGGTTCAGCACCTTCACTGGTTACATCGTTCGATTACGAGGCTACTATGGAATGTCCAAATTCTTTTCGTATTATTCATGGTTGGAAAGAAAATACTACATTCAAAAGTGGATGGATGTTGGAGAGATTGCTTCGTTCTATTCACGCGAATTTCCGACTGGGTGGACAGGCATTGACGGTGATGCCTTTGTCGATAACGACAACGAAGGTAGAGAATCAGAATATGGTATGCTGAGGCCTAGGGACGAGATGGATAGACTGAAGGCGGAGTCAGCAGCGACTTGGCTCGATAAACGGCCGTTATTCGACACACGAAGTGAAGGGCATCAAAGAAGATGAGATAAGAGCACATCTTAGGAAAGATAGAGTCTATTTAATTTAAAAGACTATGTCAAACTTCGCTCGTGTGAGACCACTGTCCAGCAGAGTCGCCTTCAATTGCAGCCGCCCTCCTCGCCCTGCGCGTCTCCCACACTCCCGACGCTGCTCCTGACTTGCGTCAAATCCCAATGCCAATGAACATTTTCTGGTAAATTGATAGATTGCTGGGAAATGAAGTTGGGCAATCGGACAAAAAACAGACTACGCATAAATGGCGAGACCATTCGTGATAAATTTTCCAGAAAATGGACGGATGCATGGATAGATAGACGAAAATATTGCAACCTCCCAAGCGAAATAGAATTTCTTTCTCAAATCTGCCATGAAAAATAACCAAAGTAAAACAAGCACATTGGTGGAGGATCTTCAAGTATCCCCTGACATGGAACATCTTGCTCTTCAATTGCAACGAATGTCTTCATTCGGTCAATAAGTTTCCTATCTGTTGTTTCTAGCACAACTCGGATGTGACTTTCCATCATTTCGTTCCCTGCAAAATTCACGTTGAGAACATATCGTCCCGCATCTTGTTTCTGCTTAGAAATGTCAGGGATTGAAATTAAGGATGCTAATGGATTCTTAACCAGTTTTGCACTTGGGGGTTGAGAACAAGACCAGCCGGGAGGTCCCTCAAATTGATCCATATCTATCACGATGTCACAGCCACTTTCTTCACCTTCATCTTCATCATCCTTATCATCATCAATGTCGTCTTCATCGCTTCCGTTCGCCAGAGTGCTCCCAAAATTGGTTCCCAACGGCGGATGCAATAGTGCAGGAGGAAGCAGACTATGTGCACCACCTTGTTGAACAACAAACGTATGCACTAAACTACTCAACCCACTTAATAATCCCTCCAAGCGTTGAACTCCATCTGCGTTCGCATCTCCCGGTCGAGACGTAACAATTTCTCGCCACCCATCATCACTACTATACATGACATGCTGCAAGGCGTCGCATACCAGCTTGGCATATGTGGTGCCCATGAGGGATACATTCAAGCTGATTCCGGGCTCTAACGTTTCAACCTGGTGCCACATTCCCGCTGGAAAGTACAGGACATCTCCCGTGTGGAGTGTTATCGTTTGCTCAGGACCAAAAGCATTGTTGTCATCATATTCATATCCATATTGACCATGAAACGATTCTCCATTGATATCGTCACTACTTTTTCTTCCCAAACAGGATAGTCTTGCAACCTTCAACTGATTCTCCACAACGCTTGCATCGCGAACGTAGTGGGGTGTAGTACCTCGCAATGGATGCCGGACGCGTCCTCGGCGCAATGACCATCGCTTTACCCCACTCAACTGGATTGTAAAATTTTCTTGAAAGTCCGTATGCCATCCAGTCACGTTTCCACTTCCGCTACTGATAAACAACTCCACCTCGCCGCGTCCCAATGTTGTAGCGCCTCCCAATGTTGGGGATGGTGCATGAGGCGAATGATAATGCCCGCCTCCCAATCCCGTCGCACGCAGTAATGATCTCACGAGATGTTGCTCTAATATGGGAGGTGCGCGACAGTACGCGGAATGCAATCCAGCTTGGTGTAGAGCGTAGGCCGTGTCGGGATCGGAAATTTCCACGCTATTAAGTCTTGATGTTGTTGATGTTGCTTTCGATGGCCTTGGCATCTTGCTATCGCGACATGGATCATTCGAATGCGATTCAGCAGCAGTAGAAGCAGGTCGAAGCCAGAGGAATACATTCTCGCTGCTAGTCTCCCTAAATATCTGTTGCACGTTCAGGTCATACAGGTAATTGTGACAAATATCATGTACCATTTCTTCCACTTGATCTCGTGATCGGTTGTGATTGCTGCGTTGGATATGCACGGCATCTTTGCGGAAGTGGTGGAGTAAGAAATCAGAAGTTGGAAGAGGATGGAGCATATTCGCTAGGAGGTCGCTGGAGTTGGGATGGAATATGGGTGGTGGTGACGACGACTGGCTCCTCCTCGGTTGCCGTTTGGATTTTGTCGTTTTGACCCGCTTTTCCTTGTGCCCCCCATCTGGGCGATGGGCTGCATCCTCGTCTTGGACGATGACGACGGGTGGATCTACCATCATAGAGTGGCTTTAGTGGATGGGTGACACTCCTTTGGTGAAGCAGCATGGATAAGGTAGCAAAAAGAGAGAAACAGTTATTGGTGACAGAGACCAAGCTGGGATAGTGAGGAGTCGGACAGACCAACACCCCCCATCCCAGCAAAGCTGAAAAAACAGAGAAAACTAAACATTCCCAAAAGAACAACAGAAATAAAACCAATCCATGATCCTGCACAAAGATATCATGGTCATCATCACTATCGATGGCAGGATATGAGGCTGCCTGGGTAGAAGCCATGGCACCAATGGAAGCAGAAGCAGCAATGCAACAGACTCCGATGGGAGATGACAGGTGGGAGCAGAAGCGTCAGTGCATGACGTCCGACCCTTAGCCCGTTTGTCACAAACCGTATCCCACCTCTCCTTTGCTTTACTCACATGGTAGTCAATCAGATAACCAGCCTGAACAAAGATGTCACAACTGGCCAAAGTGTGATGCTTGCAACCACAGACGCATTTACCGTCGGTCCGTAGTTGTTTGACATCATCAATGGAGAGAATGGAGTTGGAAGAGTGAGAAGATGGCTTCACATGAGACCCAGCTGCTGCGGCATAGGCAGGGGTAGGGAGAGCCGTTGGTGAAGCAGAGGACATGGTTGAAGCAGAGGCCCGCCATTGCAGGATGCGTTGCTCCAAGTGATCGAGAGAGAGGGTGGAGTAAGTTTCAGGGTTCAAAATAAAATCATTTTTCAAAGCCTCAAACCTATNCCATAGCTGGGCCCTTGAGTTTCACCATGAGGAGGAAGTGAAGGCGACGACTGTTGGCAGCATTGGCAGAGGTGGTCACCATCGAAGTTCCAAGAGGAGAGTAACGCGACAGTTTGAGAAGGGTGGAGAGGCCAGCCCAGAAGAAAGGCCATTTGTCTTTAGCGGTGGGCCCCCCATGGAAGGGATCAAGCCCTTTGACTAGAGTTTTGGCGGTGTCATCATCGTCATCAGTAGTCGAAGGAGGAGATGATGTTGAAGAGGTCCCCTTTGTTGTAGAAGAAGACATTGAGGAAGGATCAGTGGTGACCACTGAAATCGTGGAAGGATGATGAGTGGACCCCCCATGACGTTGTGGTGGAGGGAGGTCGTCGGTAGCATCAGGTTCAAGTTTAGAACGCATAGGAAACGTAGGAATATTGGCTGCAGGAGGAGCAGCAGGGAAAGAAGGAGGCATTGTCCCAAAGGGGACTCCAGTCGAATTGTTATATGTCCCAAAGTTGAAACCAGCTGAATTGTTGTGTGCACCAGTAGAAGGAGCAGGGAAACCATTGCTAAGCCCAGCACCAAAAGGAGGAGGAATTATCGTCCCATTGTCGAATTGTGTGGAAGGCCCTGCAGGGCAAAAGGGTGACCCAACAGCAGAAGGGCCAAGAAAACCACCGGAAGACCCAGCAGGTAGTTGAGAAGGAAGCGCCGTCCCCAAAGTGAAAGTATTAGAAGGCCCAACAGGAGGTGAGCGAGGATAACCGCCAGGAGACCCAGCAGGCAAGGAAGCACTCCCTGAAATTGCCCCAGTTCGAGCCTTGGATGGCCCCCCACCAATCCTCGGAGGCAAGGAGACTCCTCCAGACACCGATCCCGCACCACCCAGAGGGGCATACGGAGGGAGCAGCAATTGGGAGGGAGACTTGGCCTGGAGGGAGGTTAGGGAGGGATCCTGGGTGAAGGGAGCAGGAGGGAGGTTGAGGAGGGAGGGTGGAGCGACCACCGGAGGGATGGTGCCGACCCCCGGACGGACGACGGACAGACCGGCAGATGACGCCACATGCTGTGACGTCACACTCGGTGACGTCACAGAATGTGACGTCGTCAAGCGTGACGTCACAGACTGTGACGTCATGGCGGGTCCGCGCGGGAAGGGAGGGGGCGGCGGACGTACCGGAGGGGCACGACCAACCATGACAGCCGTCGCGATGCGCGTAGGGGCGGCTGGTTGGGTGGCTGGTAGGGAGGCTGGCACGAAGGTAGCGCCGACGGAAGAGAGGGAGGGTACAGCAATCCGCGGGAAGGCCGCAGAGGCCGTGAGGGAGGCCGCTGCTGCCACGGTCGCGGCAGCGGAGTCGTAGAGGAACGCGCCCTCGGCGCGGATGTTGGGGTCAATGGCAAGGGCGATGGTTGGGTACCGCGCCAGAGCAGCGGCGGCATCGTGAAGGTATTCAGGACGCACGGAGTAGCCGTGCGCCCGAAACCAAGCCAGGAGGTGATGTGCATCCGGCTGGTTGATAGGACCAGCCCAGACGCAACCGGAGTTGGCAGCGTTGTCGCCGTAGAAATCGCGCTCGCGATGCACGTGCAGCACGACCGAAGGGCTCGGGGCACACCGCATTGGAGGCGTGGCCATCCTGTGGAGGACAAGGAGGCCGGGAGCGCAAGGAACATGCCCCTAATCGCGGGCGCGAAGCTTGCGAGTGGCCGCGGTAGGAGCGGAGCGGAAGAGGGCAATGACCTGAAGAGAGAACGTAGACTTTAATTTATGGTGGCTACGGACAGCGGGCTGGGACAGAAAAAGGAGTCGGACAGACCAACACTCTTAACGAAAACTTTACGTGCCGAACAACGAACAACACCCAGTCACAACAAGGTCACTTTGTAAAAGAAAACACGATTTCAGTGGTCGTTTTTGCCTTTCCCCGTTCACGCACCAGCACAAGCTCGTCTCTACGTACCTCTAGATACCTCTGGCTGCATGACCTCTCTGATCTTCAAGAGTAGAAACCATAATATTTCAACAATCCATAAATTCATTTTTATTACCTTATCCAACCTCACAGCTAAGTATCTTCTCATAAACAGTGGGAAATCCGAATAATGAGGAAAATATCCAAGTCGAAACTGCTTTTGGGCGTCGTTCTATTTCATCTTGCGCCGGAATCATCACTCGGCGACGCTCCTGACGCTGGAGGTGGCGTTGGGAGGACGACGGCGATCCGGGTCCGTGACCAACTGTCCAATAATGACAACATTGACGACTGGGAGCTGCTCCGAGAAGACGTCGAAGAAGATCAGCAAACGGGTGGGACATCGGCGTCGACGACGGAAAATACCAGTCGTCAACGTTTCCTCCAAACGACTGCAAGGCCAACGGCCATACCGACGTCAAATCCAACTTTCAAGCCGACGGCTAGCCCGACCACGAAGGTGCCAACGGCAAGCCCGACCACGAAGGCGCCGACGGATGTACCGACTGCAAAACCAACTGTAAATCCGACTTCCAAGGCGCCAACGTATGCACCAACTTCCAGACCAACTGTAACTCCAACTTCCAAGGCACCGACGAATGAACCAACTGCAAAACCAACCAATGTTCCTTCAATGTTACCCACGCGTGTTCCAACGAATGAACCAACTGCGAAACCAACGCAGAATCCGACAACTAAGGCACCGACGAATGAACCAACTGCAAAACCAACCAATGTGCCTTCAATGATACACACGCGTGTTCCAACGAATGAACCAACTTCCAAACCAACGCAGAATCCGACAACCAAGGCACCAACGAATGAACCAACTGCAAAACCAACTCAGAACCCGACAACCAAGGCACCAACGAATGTGCCAACTGCGAGACCAACTAATTTGCCTTCCATGTCGCCCACGCGTGTTCCAACACTGTCACCCACATCGAGCAGTCCAACTGAAGTTCCCACGACCACACCGACCCAATCACCGGTTCCTCCTCTCGACGAATCTGTGCTGACTTGCCCACTTCCAGAAACACGGGCGATAGTTATCACACCAGGAAATAAGACTATTTCTGTTGCATCGGCAAATACATTTTGTGGGATCTTTCGCCGCACGGACTTTGGTAAGCTCATACCAATGGCTCGGTCTTACAATGGTTATGATTGGGAAGTGGCTCCCGGACCACTGGCCCTTCCTGCCAGCAATGTCAACTCCAACAACATTCTACTACCCAATCTTCCCGTCGATGCTCCCAACGATAGATATGTCATCTTGACCAAGGATGGAACGTCCTCAGTTCGGAAACAGATTGCCAAATTCTTGGAATTGGCCACATTTGGCCCCAAAAAGTCCGAGATCGATGCACTCGCCTCCGATGGACTATGGTCGACGAATGCGACGGAAAAACGCGCCGCGTACCTTCGCAATCAAATGGATTTGCCCAAGTCAAGCCATCGGGAGTACTACCGCAAACGCACTAATTCCAAGTGGGACACTACGGCTCAGACCGCCCGGTCCGATCATCCCTGCAGTATCAACAGTCGATGGAGAAAGTACAGTTACACGCCTCAGGATAGACACCACTCGATTGACCAGACGTATATCTACACAACCTTTGAAACTGTCAAGGCAGAAGCGAACTACACCACCACACTCTACGAGGCCGACAGTGCGGCCAATGTCAAATTTGGATCAAGCGGTATGTTTTGGAACTCTGCACCCACCTCCACAACCTACGGATACTCTGGTACTGGCTATTATGATTTGGGCGGTACCGGAGATTATCTCGAGTTCAACGTATCCATTGCTTCCGCTGGACAATATCCAATCAGCTTCCGCTATTCCCAGGGCAGCACCAGCTACAATGGCAATCGAAGGCTACAGTTGCAAGTGAACGGCGTCGTCGTGAAGACAGCCTATGACTTTTTATATACTCGCGGTTGGAGTAATTGGATGTACACTGATCTGTTCGACGTGACCTTCAATGCCGGATATAATACGATCAAGGTGGTGGTTGTGGATCAAAATGGTGGACCGAATATTGATCATTTGAGGATTGGCAAACCTCCCGCGGTGGTGATGAAGTGTGAGTTTCCCCATAGTATCGACTTTGTGTATTGTGTTTCCTCTATCGCTTTTCTCACCCCAACGTATTTGTTTGCCTGAATCCTTTAATCAGCCAATGGTTGGCCACGTGTTATTGCCAAGAACGGCATTCAGCTCCTTGACGATTGGCCATTTACGTTCACCAATGCAACCAAGGTCTATTTTACGGAATATCCCGACCCTCCGCAGGGTGATATATTCCGGTATCGAGTTGGCAGACTCCGTGTGATGTTGCCCGATGGACGTCAACGATACTTGGATATTGGTAATGTAAGTTTGAGAACAATGATTTTGGATAGATTCTATACGAAATGAAGACATTATCTTATTATCTATGTATTCCATGGTTCATATTTCAAGCCATCCATCAACTTTACTGGGTACGAGCAATACTTGCCCTCTAATGTCATAACGTTTACTGGCAGTGAGGTTTGGAGTGAAACTGCCTCTGATGTGCTGCCATATCCCCTTGTGAAAGGACAAGAACGGATTCTCCGCAGTGGATTCAACGGATCAGTATGTGATATCATCCCTCCTTTCGCCGAGGAATTTGATGCACCCATTTTTGGTAAGCTTCCATCCGGACAATGGTTACAGTGGACCCCTTCGATATTGTTAGAGACCAACGGTCCATCCATCAATGATGTTGGTGACCTGTCGACCAATGTTTTGCCCGATGGAGGCGGCAATGCCTTCGTCACCACCGGCGAGAAGCTGAGGTGTTCCAATGTGCCACGTTCATTCGCTAACGAAGACACTTGCTTTTTGAGTACATTGTCCACTGCGTGCTCGGCAACCAATCTCGTTAGTGAAGTATCCATGCCGTTGAATACTACGGTTGTTCGACAGCTCTATGCTCTGACTGGGAGAGAAATCTACGCAATAAAAGGTCTTGTTATGGAGAGTATATCTGAGTCTCCTTGCGCCAAGATAAAGTCCCGCTGGGTGGCTGCGCGGAATGCCACTTGTACTGCCCCCTCGGCGCTCTCAGCAACTACCATCTCGGCGTTGAGAAGCGCAATCACCGCAAGCTCTGCCAGCGCCAATGCATTCGTCACCGATGTTACACGCACACTTGCATGTAACTCGAGCGATTATGACCAATCCTCGGATCCAATCAACATTCAACTACAAGTTGGCGTGGACTGTTACACACACGTCCATCCAAATCATCTCAACTTATATGATTTCACTGGTTGGGTAACGAACCACCCAGGGGGGGCGTACAATATTGAAAAGTGGGCTCAAGGATGGGATGGCAATGAAGGTTGGTATCTCACTTTCCCCTATTATGGAAACTCTACCCGAAAAATTCCGCAGCACCCAATGGATCGGTGGTACACGCATGGCGTGGAACCCAACATCGCCTACGTTGGAAGACTCGGTGATGATATTTCGTTCCGTGACTTAACCAGCGAGCTCAAGACCGATGCGGTGGCTGACTACTTTGGTGCAACACCCCAGCCGGTGACTGACGGTGGTGTCGTAGTATGTGGATCAATTGGAGAAGTGTCAAATGATCGGACCCTTCCAGAAGTGTTTGATGTGATCAGTAACAAGATTGGAACCACATCTGAGGACAACCTGAACAATCAAAAGGCTGTGATATGGACAGAGATCGGCTTGTATGGACAAGATCAGTTACGGCAACGGATGGCTTGGGCATTGGCTCAAATTGTTACAACTGTTCCGGCCAACATTGACGGATATACCAATACAGAAATCTACGCACACTATTACGATATTTTCGTCCAGCATGCCTTTGGAAACTACCGTGATATACTTGGCGCGGCTTCCTACTCTCCGCTTATGGCTGAACATCTTTCATACCTCAAGAGCAAATCTCACAGTTACGTGTATGAGTTCGAGAACAAGAGGGATTCAAGAGCCGATGAGAATTTCGCCCGAGAAGTGATGCAACTGTTTAGCATAGGCTTGGTTTTACTCAATGATGATGGCACTCCCATTCTTGACACAGAGGGCAACCCTATCCAGACTTATACCAATGAAGACATTGAATCATTTGCAAGGGCATGGACGGGCTTTGACCGCACTGCTGTTCGTGGAAATTATGAAGAACGTTATACTGGCACTTCGAGTAACAGATTGGACCCGATGCTCATTGTTTCGGACTACCGGGATCCATTTCCCAAATCGAATTTGAACGGAGGGTATATTGGCGACAGCTACCCTCTATGTGTAGATCTCCCTGCTCGGTCCTTCCTAAAACAAGGTGCCTCCTATCGCCTGCTAGGCGGGAAGCCGACTCCCGACCTGATGAATGATCCATCCTACTTTTCTACCGCTGCACCGGGTGATATTTTGAGAGCCGAGCTAAGCCCACTATCTCAACTCTACCAAAGACTTTTCAATTCAGGAAATTATGAACTCTTTGTAACATTGGATAATGATTTAGATTGCACAGCCAACACCATTGAGTGCGTCGTCGACACAGTGCGTGTTGTCAAGGTTGGCTCGATCTACTATGAGTTTGTGGAACGCCCATGCGTTCAACTTGGTTTTTATGAAAATGGCAAACAAATTCAGCTCCGTGAATCATATAGGCGCGGCCAGATGTGTGCCAACCCTGATCTTGCTCATGCGCGAGAGGCGTGTTGCAGGTCCGAACGAGATGATGAGATAAATGTTGCAGTGAGTATTTCGAATGTCACGTATAAGTATGAGGGCGAACGAATGACGTTTGGCACAGCGAGAGATCGTTGTCTATCTTATGGCCGAGATCTCTGCCTTTTCCAGGGCGTTACTAGCGTTCCAAAGAATGATTTTTGGAGAAAAGGATATCACTGGACGAATGAAGACTGCAGGGTTAATGTGAAAGTGAATTCGTGAGTAGCAACTGCCACACTTGTCATACTTCTGCTTTCCCGTCTCACTCACTGTTGAATGATACAGAAATGGATACATCGCAATCGTCCATGATGTTGTTTCCACGGAGATAGATACTGTTCCATGGCTTGTGGAAGAAAAAAATACACTCAACTGTAAGTTCACAATCGGATTGTCGATGATTTTAATTCTAAACTCCCTTCACTCACTCCATCCTTTCCTTGTGTTAATCTTGTTGTTCAGGGTTTCGTGTCTTTTGGGATGGTACCGGTGATTTCCCTGGCAGCAGCGCGACAAACACCTGCGAGGCGAATGGGTGCAGGCGGTTGGCTGATGATAGGTAAGTGCTTCGGTATGCATTAATTGTAAAATCGTAGAACTTTTGCTCAGCAACAATCTTCCATCATCACTGTCCCATTAATCAGTTGTTTGTGTAGAACAGTTGTAACGGACAGTGTGGTCTTCACAGATATCAGAAATGTCACTTATGACGTTGTAATATCGAATCTTTCAATAGGCGCAATCGGTCCTCCGGATAACAGTCAAGCAACTGATCTTGGCAGTGGGTTGAAAGTCCATAGGATCGGCGGTATAACAGATGAAAACGCTGTTTTTGAAATGCAGGACAAGGGACGGACGCTGTTTTTGAAGAACATACGCTCGACAGTCAAGATAGAAGGTTGGGCGATGACACCTCAGATCTATGAAGCCGAATCAGCCAATTTCTCAAATGCTGTGAGTGAACATCACTAATCATCAACACCTGAACAACTTTCGTCGTTCTCACATTTTCCTCCGTGCTTAGATTGTGACAAACAACACCAAATGCACCGGGCAGCAGAGTGTATCAGCTATTTCTGGAAACGAAAAAACGTATATTCAATGGAATGTTAATGTTGCAAGCGCAGGGATATATTTGATATCATTGCGATATGCACATGATACTTCGCCACGACCATTATCTGTGTTCGTGAACACACAAGAGATTAAGGTGCAACTTAGCAAACAAAATACCCCTCGGAATTTTACCAACATCGGTGTCACCCCAACTGCTGCACAGTTGCCTCTTCAGCGTTGTGTCAGTGACTGCGATAGCAACAGTGACTGCATGCAAGGTTTGTTCTGCATGCAAAACAATGGATTAGAGCGTGTCCCTGGCTGTGTTGGTGTTCAAAACTCCTGGGATTACTGTGTGGATATAAGTGATTTCGATTACGGTTTCACTCTCCTTCCAACGGGGAGTACTGACAACACTTTTCACATGTCCAAACCACTTTCGGTAGCATTGCTTCGTGAGTACTTCGTAATGAGATGACCTCCTTATTTTTCTTTCTTCGCAATTCTCACGACGATCTCTTGTCTTCAGAGGGCCAAAACACAATTCGTGTCCAGCTCCCACCGAAGTACACGGCCGGCCCAAATATTGATCATCTGAAAGTCGAGGGTTTGGTCAAATCATCTCCTTCCTCTTTCCGCAATCCACCGCATTTCATGAGCCTCATTCCTGACTATTCGTCTGGAAGAATTGGTGAGCGCAATTTGAGGGATTCACAATATGAGACAGATGCAGTTCTTGATCACTACTTCTACCAGAACAACGTCGCGCCCTTCCTTTGCGTCCGCATCATGCAACGGTTCTCGTTCTCCAACCCATCCCCACGATTCATTGCCAGTTGTGTTCAAGCGTTCAGAACCGGACTGTACAATTCTGGATCTGTCACCTTTGGAAGTGGCAAGTATGGAAGCCTTGAGGCCGTTGCGGCAGCGATATTACTTGATAGGGAAGCAAATGATGGTGCCGTTTCTGTTGACGCGAGTTATGGATCGATTCGTGAGCCGATTCTCAGGTTGATGAATCTCATGAGAAGCCTTGATTACCAAACTTCAATACCCACTCCAGCAGATGGCACTGCTCTTCAGACAACGTATAACGTAAAGCTGTGGGAAATCGATGAAAAACTGGGACATGGGTGAGTTGAATTTTTGAAGCTGTACATGTAACACAACATCAGCGACTCTCATTTTCATGTCAATTCAAAGACCATATGAATTCCCGACGGTATTTTCATTCTTCTTGCCGGAATATGTGCCTGATGCGAAGCTGAAATTGACGTCTCCAGAAGCTGTCGTTACAACGATGCCGAATATCCTGAACCTCCTTGACGGAATGTTTAGCCTGATTAAGTACGGTCTTTCAGACTGCAATAATGGATTTTCACTCTTCCCTGGCTATGGTGTTTGCACCGACGATGGCTCGTTCCAAAGATCATTTGGACATCTTTTCTACGAGCCAACAGGTGTTAACGACTACGAGAGGGCCTCTGACCTTGCCCTACTCTTGACAGCTGGCAGGTTAAGTAACGACAACCTCAACACTGTTGTGACGGCTTGTTCATCTGAGCCCGATCAGGGGAGCAAGAATAGATGTATGACGCAGCTCATTGTCTCAAGTGGCGAGTTCCACAGCACCAATCACGTTAAGCGAAGCGGCGGAGGCAGAATTATAGAAGCTGTCCCAGCCACTAGCTCAGCGCCATACAAGGCGATCGTCTACTTTTACCTAAATGGCGGATTGGACTCCTACCACATGTTGACACCACACACCTGTGCGCCGATAGATGTCTACGGCAGGTATAGGGCGATTCGCGGCAAAAGTGATAGCGAAGAAGGAATTGGTCTTCCGTTGACCCGTCTACTCGAAATACAGGCTAACAATGCTAACCAGCCCTGCTCATCTTTCGGTGTGCATGAAAATTTGACGGAAGTCAAGTCGCTTTATGACCAGAATGATCTGATTTTCATTGCGAACGCTGGCTTGTTGGCAAAGCCTGTCACTAAAGCTAACTACGAAGGTGAAACACCAGTTCAGCTCTTCGCTCACAACGCGATGGCATACGATACTGCACGCATTGATCTTTTCAAAGAGTTTGCTGGAACAGGTGAGTTCAAATAGTCCTCCATTTAATGATTTGTCTTTGGCTTTCATCCGTTGCTAATGTAACTTCCATATGTGGATCACTTCTTTGTCTTGCTCAGGGGTTGGTGGAAGAATTGCCGACGTACTCACTCAAAGTGGCATACCGACAAATTTGTTCTCAATATATGGCCAGCAGGTTGCACTAGTTGGGCAATCAGGAAAAAGCTCGCCACAATTCATTTTGAGCAGCAGTGGGCTAAAGGCGTTCAATGCAAATTCTTCCATTGCAAACATGAATGAGGTGATCAAAACCATCAACAGCGACACTACTGACGACAGTGGTGTCCATGCCGAAACTTGGTCGTCGAAGCTTACTGAGTCGTTAGACAGACAGCGATCACTGAAGGAGCAAGTCGATCTAACAAATGTGACCACTGTGTTCCCAACTGATACTGACATTGCAAATCAGCTGAAGCTAGTGACGCGTCTAATGCAAACAAGGGTATCGAGAGGTGTAAATAGAGATATTTTTTACGTCCAAGATGGAGGATATGATACGCATGGTGAGTGAGCGAACTTACTGCTCTCACCTTAAATTTGTGTTTTGCATATCTCTCACTTCAATTGATGTAATAAACTCATAATTCTAGCATTGGTCGATGAATCACTCGTTATCAACTTTGGTCGAATTAATGGCGCTATCAAGGCATTTGTGAACGAGTTGAAGGTATTAGGTCTTTGGAATTCGACGGTGGTGGTCCAGTTCTCCGAATTTGCTCGCACTCTTGATCCCAATACTGGCGACGGAAGTGATCATGGGTGGGGAGGCAATCACTTTATGTTTGGAGGGGCTGTTAAGGGTGGCAAGGTGCTTGGTCGGTACCCCAGCGACTTTAATGAAGGCGATGCTGACAATCTTGCTTTGAGTCGAGGGAGAATGATTCCTTCCTCCCCATGGGACGCTATGTGGTTGGGCACTGCAGAATGGTTTGGTATTTCGCAAGCAGATATGAAAGTTGTGCTACCAATGCATAAAAACTTTCCAGCAGGAGTTCTATATGACAAGGCAGCTCTCTTTGATCAAACTCTCTTCAGTTAGATCCTGGTAATGAACTCTCTTTCAGACCAATACTTCCTAAATAATATTTTGATATGTTTATGATTCTCATCTGTGAATGACTAAATTAGTCATTCGTCTCTCTTCCCTCTCTCTTTCGCCCAATCTCATAATAGCATCTTTCATCCACCGCCCCTGTGGCCTAGACGCCACACCCCCCTTCCTGAGAATATGCATCCATGGAGAGGACTAGCTACAGTTTAAGGGGTAGGCAGTAA